>PVJL010007280.1:0-80331 GCA_004026885.1 Lyroderma lyra
CAAATGTGATCATTTTCAGATGCTCTTCAGAATCATTTTTCAATTTTAAGATATAGTCTTTTCCACTACACATTTATGTCTGAGTTGCCTAAGCTGAACTTGGAAAAAAAGAAATGGTGGAGTTAGGCAGAGACAATAAAAATCATACTGAAATATAAATAGAGATTTTATGTCCTCCAAAACCATTAAAAGAATTAAAGCCAAAAGCAAGCACGCTGTAGGGACAACTGTGAGAGCTAATTAAGGACAAAAGATTAAAGGATATCTTCAATAAAAATCAATATGTTGTTTAGAACATACTCAAGGTTAAATTCTATGGAGTTTTGTGCCTTTCATTGTCTTTAGCTATTGTATAAGTCTGTAGGGATAAACATTAACTTGTTGGAAACTGATAGTAATCCAAATACTTCTTGGTTATAGGCACGTAAACGAAGTCTGTCCAGCAGAGGTTCAATTGACTACCCTCTCCCACTGTTGAAGAAGCCAGTTTTGCTTCCCAGCGGTTCTCAACCTGTGGGTCGCGACCCCTTTGGGGGTCAAACGACCCTTTCACAGGGGGCGCCTAAGACCATCGGAAAACACATATCAGATATTTACATGACGATTCATAACAGTAGCAACATTACAGTTATGAAGTAGCAACGAAAATAATGTTATGGGGGTCATCACAACATGAGGAGCTGTATTAAAGGGTCGCGGCATGTATTAAGCCAATTTAAATCAGCCATTCTGGTGACTTTATGTTAGGTGGCTCTTTAGATTAGTTTTAACATCTTCTCCAGGTCCTTAATTGAGTTAAATAAAATATTTGACAAGAATTTATTTTATATTTGTATGAAAGTCATGATTGTACCCTTTCAACTTCCCCTTTACCAATGGTGTGCAATCCAAGTGAAACGTCTCTACTGGGGTCTTTACAACTCCTTCCTCTTAAGAGAAGTGAAGACTGAGGCAAGTCAGTCCATAGAAAATGAACGTAAACACACCTAGATAAATGTGGAATATGTATTTGGTTAACAAGTATATTTTTCTCTTTAAATTTAATACAAGCATAGCTTTGCTAAAGGTTCATAAATCCAGTTAACTCCATCTGCATTATTTTTTTTTTCCTGTGGGTAGTTCCCTGGCTGGGAATCGAACCCAGGCCACAGCATTGACAGCGCCGAAGCCTTAGCCACTACACCACCAGGGAGCTCTCTAAATTCTTCATTTATGTAATAAGTACTTTCACTAAATAATGTCCAAGATTTTTTCAGGCATTTAGAAAGAGTATATTTTGAAGTATTTTGCAGTTTTTCATAAAGGTTCAAAGCAATTAAACAAAAATTTTTAGACTGTAGATTTTGGAAAAAAGTCAAACAAGTGAAAGCTCTTGAACTCAAACCTACCAATAATGAAAAAGAATTGAATAAGATATCCTTATTTAAATCTTTTTTTTTAATGGAACACAAGTCAAGATAAAACATAGAAAGCTTAGCTAAACTCATTGGAACCGGAATACATTGGATAACAACCTTGGCAGAAAAATGTCAAAGAACAAAGTGGGAAGTATGTGAGCTCAGGGTTAGACAGTTTGAGTCTGAGACTGAAATTCCATCAGGTATGTAAAAACTTAGACCAGGAGATCAAGAGAGATGTCAGGGGAGAAGATATAATTGAGCTCTTAAGCCTTAAAACTAGGTACATTCAAATTTGATGGCAGGCTGGAAAGGGGAGGACATGCAAGTGAACACTTAAAAAAAAAAAAACACATAAAATAAGGAAATGAACAGTAGCAAATAAGCCATCCGTGAAGACAGCAAATGACAGAGAAGTAGGGGGAAAGCTACTCCACTGTCTTCCAAAGCCAGGAGAGAAAGCAGCGAGGACAGGGCCCTGGAGAGTGTGAGCAGAGTTGCAACCATGCGCCACCCAAACCCGGCAAACAAGTTCCCCAGAGTATGTGACAATGAAGATCTTCCATATAAAGCAAATAAAATTCGTTATTCCCATTCTCTCTTCCTGAAAGTTAAAGATAGTAATTCTATATTTTTATTCAGAAACACTAGTATCTAACAATTCTTTCTAATTGTGTGGGAGAATCCTTAATAAAAAGCTTTATTTCTCTCTATTCTTGTTTTTTTTTTTAAGGATAAGATTTTAATTAGAGAAATAGGAAATTAAGTTTAGGATTTACAGAGTTGCAAGAACTATGTAGCTAGAGTTATTCGGATTGAGAAATAAGAGATTCTCCATGAAACAAACCTAATGTGTTTATATAATGCATGTGTGTGTGTGTGTGTGTGTGTGTGTGTGTGTGTGTGTGTAAATTCTAGATTCATCTGCGGCTAGCAAATAATGAGAGAAAACTAATCATGTAACAAATGTTAAAAGAGTCAAAGATAATAAATAAAAAATGGTGGTGGTGGTTGTTATTGGGAAGGAATTAGAAGCAGATATTTTAAAAAAATAAAACCAAGGGCTTCTCTTCCTCCACAGTTCAGTAGTACAGGGAGGTGGTTAGAAGCTGTGTACAAAATAAAACCCTGGAGTTTAGTTAGGCTACCTGTAGACATTAACAGAGCATTCTTTAAACAGACAGCTAAATCTTGTACTACTTAGCTGCTGTTTATTCCCAGAATTTTCTTCCCCTCACCAGGCCATCATGAGATTCAAATAGTGCTTACTCATAATTATTCTCTAGGCCAGTGGTTCCCAACCTTTTTTCACGTGTGTACCCCTTTTAAATCCATTTCTATAAATCGTACCTCTTGTTTTTAAAACAGCTCGTTTTAAATACAGACATTTTTGTTCAGTGCCTCTCTTGATGTAAAATAGTGGAAATGAGGTAATAAGTTAGGAAAGAAAAATTACTACATTAAAAGTACAAACCAGATTTCATTTTATAATATGTATAACAGTTAAATATTGATAACGATGATCCATCATTTAAACATTAAATAAGAAACTACTTGAAAAGAATCACAATTAAAAACAATGCACTTACTTTTACTCAGTCAATAATTAAGCTGATCAGTCTGATTGTGAATGTATTTCTATGTTTGAGGCAGTTCTAAAAACGTTGTATATGGATTGTTCGGAAACTGTGCATAATGATTGGTAGATCAGTTTGAGGAAAGGGTTCATAGCCACACCCTCACCAATCATCATTGGCTAATGTGATCTAATTTTGAGTATCTCCACTAACTGTGATTCAAATTTAACTTTTATTGTTCCATAACTAATGTTTTACATTTTTTACTTTGTTTTTTCACCATTACTGATTATTTTTGTGTACCCCTGAATGGCCCAGCAGATACCCCCCAGGGATACATGTAGAACCACTTAGAAACTGGTGCTCTAGGCAACTCGCAGTGAAGAGCTGAAAATGAGAGTCTCGAATAAATAGCATTCTCCCGATTTGACAAATGTCTTTCTGTGTCCATCTGTACAACATCCTGTAACATCCACAGACACTAAATTGTGCCAAAGAGTCCTGACAACACTTTAAGGCACGCAGGTGCTCTATTTTCCCCTTTCCTTATAAACTGGGGTGGAGGGGAAATAAGAGGTGTGGAGATGTGATGGGGTGCCACTAGGACCACTATGAGACTTGGAATGTTTCCCAAATATAAAAGGAATAAACATCACTAGAAAAAGGATTTCTAAAGCTATTGTGCTCATTAAAAAGACATACATAAGGGAAAAATAACAAAGCAGCATTCAATGCGTTTTCAAATCCCTCTGAGGGATTAAAATAGCTAAAAGAAAGCCCCATCACATCTTTAAATACGGGACTATACATCCCATATTTCTGGCTGTCTGACTTTCCTTAAATTTGGGCCACATGAGAGCCCGGCTCTCCAGCAGCCCTCAAAGTCCAGGCCACAGGAATGCAGGAAGGTGGGACTGTTAGAAAGAGTCCCTGCCGGCAATGAAAGCCCTTTGGGAAAACCCATGTACGAAGAATATTGTGCAGAATTTTGCCTTATCTTAACATCTCTGTGTGTGATCCTTAACTTGAACAGGATTCTGTTAGTATGAATACTAAATGGCATGCTTTTTTAAAACTCTAATATCATCTTTGAATTTAAGACATGGTGACACAACACTGAGAGGAAAAAGCAAAGTTATTTGATACTCCCATTGAATATATATGGAGTATTGGTACAATATAAGTTTTTTAAGTCTTTTTTAAATTAAATATATTCAGGTAACATTGGTTTATTATATTATATAAGTTTCTGATGTATAATTCTATAATACATCATCTGTATATTTCATGGTGTGCTCAACTACCCAAAGTCTAGCTTCCCATCAGCATGTATTTGACCTCATTTCCCATCTTTGCCCTCCCTCCACCTCCTTCCCCTCTGCTAACCACATACGCTCTCTGTGTCTGTGAGTTTGTTTTATTCATTCATTTGTTGCCTTTTATTTTATATCCCACACGAGCAATATCATGATTCTTGTCCTTTTCCATCTTATTTATTTCATTTAGCATGAGTTTCACCAACAGTCAAGCATCTTACAGATTATTTCATATCAACAATGCTCAGGGTGATCTAAGTATATGGCAGTCCCACTAAGAAATATAGTTCCTATTCTCCACTCCACCCTAGACAACAGATGACACCCCACATCCCATGTCCACACCTCTTCCCCCAAGCTTTGCTAAGACCACTTGACCACGGCATCTCTTTTGTCAGTCACTTTCCTACGTGACTACTTGATCCTTGTTCCATTGGCAACACACTCTAGTATAGAAGAAAAACCTGGGCTTTAAAATCAGAAAGCAGTAGATTATAATCTCAATTATACCACTTAAAACATCTGCTACTGATCTTTCTAGATGGTACAACCTGTATTCTAGTCTCTTGAAAAGTCAAAGCTCAAGAATTCTTCTGGAATGAGCAAGGGTAAACTCTGTGGCAACTCAAGTACCGCCTTCCGTCTCCCAGCTGGTGTGATCGAAGACTCATCTTTCCATGATCTTCCATTTTGATCCTTATTAAGGGACACTTTTCTCTATGCTACAGAGGCCCATGGCTGGCATGTGCAATGAGAAATGAAAACAATAAATTTACTATTAATAGCATTAAATTATAAATTGGAAAAAGGTCTGGCCTATGTTCTGTTATCAAGCAATAATACTACCATTCATGCAGTACTTATTGTTCTCCAGCCACTTTACAGATATTGTCTCATGGGGTGGGTTCCATTATTATCCCCATTCAGCAGATGACAATGTGTGGGCACTGAGAATTTATATAACTTACCTACTGCTAAAAGTCTATCCAGGGAGTTCCCTGATGGTGCAGTGGCTTAAGGCTTCGGCGTTGGCGCTGTCAGCGCTGCGGCCTGAGTTCGATTCCCAGCCAGGGAGCTACCCACGTACCAAAAAGAAAAAAAAAGAAAAGAAAAAAAAAAGTCTATCCAATGGCCAGGTCAGGATTCAAATGCATGTAATGTAACTCCAAAGCCTGTATTTTTAACCACAACCCTCTACCAACTCAAAAATCATAGTAATGGTCTGACTAAAAAGACATGCCTTCTTACTGTGGATAGCAAGGAGCTAAAAAAGCTTTTTTAAATAAGAAAAAAGAGAATCAATTTTTTATCAAAAAGACTTAATAACAGACATTACATGCAGATCAGTGTAGTAAATACTGAAAGACAAAGCATGATGCAATTTAGAGGCTTAAATACAATAAACTCTCCATTATCCAGAACTCAAGCAACCAGCATTCTCAAGCAACTGGCCCATCTCCATAATTATACAATTGTCAGTATGTGATAGAGTCTTCCAGGTTCTATTACAATGCTATCAAAGCATCCTATAATTAATTAACTATTTTACATATATTTCCCTATTAGATTGAGGATGTATTCAAAGTTCCATTCACCATTTCATCTTCAGAACTTAGAACTAAGACTGGCACACAGCAGATATTCAAATTGTGTGGAATGAATGGATGCTTGAGATTCAAGTTATCATTTACAGATGCCAAACCCTTTTGAGATATTCAAATTTGAGAAAGAGGAAAACCACAAAGGGATGAAGCAGTAAAATAGCTTAAGAAAGAAGGTTTTTTATTTGGGTCATGTAGAATAAGTGGAATTTTACCTAGAGATGAGAACTGAGTGAAAGATGACAAGATGTCAGTTTTAATGTCATGACATCTTTTCTCAACCAAACTTGCCAATTCTAGAAGCAAACGCTTAGAAATGCAATCTTGTTTCTTTTTTAGAAACTAAGTTGAACAATCCTAGGGACAAAAAACTGTGAATTAACAATACAGTCTATTTTGGCAAACTGTAAAAAAGAAACATGCTAAAGGAAAACTATTAAAATTATATTTCAAGAAAAAGTCTAAGATTTTTTTCCAGGTATCCTCACATAAGAGCTTATAGACTTTCTATAATGTTATCTGGTAGAATTATTGCAATATTCCAGCAGGTTTATAAATTAAATTTCTACCACTTTCTAATTCTAAGGGGTGTTTAAAGAGTTTTATGGTCCTCTGATTATTACCTTTAAAAAATGCTTTCTCATAAAAATACACAGTGACGCTGCTTTAGCACCAACATACATTTTCATAGTTACTCCTACCAAAGGATATTGAGATTATAACATAATGTAATTTATTCCAACCTTAGAAGCATGCTCAGAACAAGCCATTACTCCTCTGTATTTCTCATATATCATTTTTCTCATTAGATTTTGCTGGCATAGTCTTTCTACCCATATGCATTCTTCAATGACATAAGTTTATATTCAATTGATTGCTTGTGACAATCAATTCTTTAAAAGCTATTCTTTGATTAGATGCCTAAATTTACATACACAGCAAAATTATCTTTTAAAAAAATTGAATAACCATAATCACCCATGGACCTGGAGTTAGAAAAAAAGGAACCAAATTGGAAGGGAGAACTTTAATACAATTGTTTTGCCTTTATAATCATAGATAGAATTATTATTTACAGTGTCAAAATTTGGGGTGTCTTAATAACCACCAGTTATTTTATTTTATGATTTTCACCTTTCAAAAGATCTTGGGACTGTAATATTGAATTAAACAAGAGCAGTTTTTAACCTTTATGTGTATGTTATGAGGACCATCGGGATTTTGATAAAGCATGGGGATCCCCTCTGTATAAATTCCCTAGTACTCCTGTAACAAATTATCACAGATTCAGTGGTTTAGAAAAAACATACATTTTATTAATTTTGCAGGTCAGAATTCCAGCATGGGTTTCACCAGATTAAAATCGAGATGTGGGTAGGCTGCAACTATTTCTGGAGGTTCTATGAAATAATCTGTTTCTGGTCATTGGGATTGTTGGCAGATTTCAGTTCCTTGCAACTATGAAACCAAGATCCCTGTTCTCTTGCTGTCCGTAGCTGAGGGTCTTTCTCTACTCCATTTTTGATTCATGGTTGCCTTCCTCCATTTTTCAATGCCAGCAACAGGAGGTCCAGTACTTCCCACATCACATCTCTCTGACCCAATATTCTTACTTTCTCTTCCACTTTTAAGGACCTGTATGGTTAGATTGAGCCAATCTGGATAATCTGGGATAATTTCCCCATCTCTGGGCCATCAACCTTAATCAAATCTGCAAAGTCCCTTTGCCATCTCAGTTAACAAATTCACAAATGTGAGCAATTAGGGTCTTTAGGTGCCATTGTTCTGCCTACCATACTTACTCAGAATAATTTGTGTTTTATAAAATAAAAATAAAATTAAAAAGGAAACCAATTAGATGTTAATATAGTTAGTAAAAACAATTTTAAACAAGTTTGTGATGTGATTACATATGTATATCTTCATTGATGTATGAAATAATAAAATTAAGTAAACCTACTAATCAGTATATTTTTCAGTGTTGTGTATAAATGATATTATGATTATTGGCAAAAAAAAAATACCAATATGATATAAAAATATATGTGAGCTCTATTGGTAAGAATGCCCCAGATACTGTCAGTTTTATTGTGGTTTGTTACTTAGGTATATAATTAAAAGAAATGCTACATTTCAGTTTGAGATTAGTAAAAATAAATAAATATGTATGCCCTCCTACCCTCAATTCATGGAACCCCTGGACATTAACCCTTGAATTTCTAGTAGAAGGATCCTAAATTTCTGATTTAACCTTTTCCCCCTTTATACTTCAGTTCTAACTTCTAGAGCACAGCTTTCTAGTTGTATCAATTAAAAGACAGAAATTGTCAGAGTGGGTCAAATAACAAAACTATATTTTGTCTACAAGAAACTCATTTAACTATTAAAACACATACAGATTAAAATTAAATGGATAAAGAAAAATAGCATGCCAATGCTAATTAATAGAAAGCAGGAGTAGCTATATTAATTTTATACAGCGGAAACTTCAAAGTAAGGAAAGTTATTAGGGATAGAGAAAGGCATTACATAATTTTAAAAAGGTTAGTTCTATAAGAAGTAATTAAAATCCATCTCTTGTATACACCTAACCACAGAGAGTCAAATTACATGAGGCAAAAACTGATAGAACTGCAAGAAAAAAATAGATGAATCCACTATCACAGTTGGAGACTTCAACACCCCTCTATCAGAAATAGGTCTGGCAGGCAGTAAATCAGTAAGGACTTACGTAAACTCAATAACACCATCAATCAACTGGATATAACGACATCTATAGACTACTTTATCCAACAATAGAAAACACATTCTTCTCACGCTCATATGAAACATTCACCAAGATAAACCACATTCTGGGCTATAAAATATACCTTAATAAATTTAAAAGAAAAGAAATTATACACGGTCTGCTCTCATACCACAGTGGAATTAAACTAGAAATCAATAATAACTCTATAGCTGGAAAATTCCAAAATAAATGGAAATTGAATATATTTTTAAATATGAATGAGTCAGAGCACCTTAATGATTACATAGGGCCCTTCCAGACAATCAAGGATAATTTCCCCATCTCAAGATTCTTAACTTAATCAAATCTTCAAAGTCCATTTTGCAATGCAAGTTTAAATATTCACTGGTCTGAACATTAGGACATGGATATCTTTGGGGAACCATTATTCTCTCTAACCATAACCAGCAATAAATAATTGAAATTTGAAATTTAAAAACTAAAAGCACTCCAAAAAATTAAAGTTAGGTATAAGCCTAAACATATATCATAAGAACTATATGTGAAAAAATACAAAAATCTAATGAAAGAGATCCAAGAAGACCTAAACAAATGAAAAGATGTTCCATGTTTATGAATTAGAAGAAACAGTATTGTAAAGATGTCAGTCCATCCAAACTTGATCTGTAGATGCAATGCAATCCCAATCAAAATTCCAGCAAGCTATTTTGTAGAAACCAACAATCTGATTCTAATGTTTATATGGAAAAACAAAAGACACTACAATACAATACTACCATAGCCAATACAATATTGTAAAAGAAGAACAAACCTAGAGGACTCACATTATTACATCTCAAGGCTTACATAAGGCTACAGTAATCAAGAGTGTAATATTGTCAAAAGCATAGACACATAGTTCAATGGAGCAGAATAAAGAGCCTAGAAATAGACCCACACAAATATAGTCAACTGGTATTTACAAAGGAGTAAAGACAATTTAATGCAGAAAGGATAGTCTTTTTTTAAAAATGGTGCTGGAACAACTGAACATTGACATGCCAGAAAAGGAATCCAGGCATAGACAGACTTTATACCTTTCACAAAAATAAACTCAAAATGGATCATAAACCTAAATATAAAATTCAAAGCTATAAAATTCCATGGAATAAAAATACAGCAGAAAACTCTATATGACCTCGGATTTGGTGATGATTAAACACCACTAAGCGTGGTCCATGAAAGAAAAAAATTGCTATCACAATAAGTAAGTTGGAGTTTATTAAAATTAAAAACTTCTTTGGGAAAGCACTGTCAAGAGAATGAAAACAGAAGCCACTTATTAAAAAATTATTTGCAAAACTTATATTTGATATAGGATTTATATTCAAAATATACAAAGAACTCTTAACAATAAGAAAAAAAGCAACTCAATTAAAAAATGGACATAATACCTGAATAAAAATATTACTGAAGAAGATATACAGATAGCAAACAAGAAAATGATATTTTTTACTAAGGGATGGTAAATGAAAACAAAAATGAGATATTATATACATCTATTAGAATGACTAAAACCTGCACAACTGATAATGCCATTTGCTGGTGAGGTTGTGGAGTAGTAGAAACTCTCATTCATTTCACTGGCAGAAATGTAAAATTCTGCAGCTACTTTGGAAGACAGTTTTGTAATTTCTTATATAACTAAATATAGTCTTACCATATGGTCCAGAAATTACACTCCTCAGTATTTGCCCAACTTTCATCTATACAAAACCTTGCATGTGAATGATAATAGCAGCTTTATTCATAATCACCATAGACTGGAAGCAACCAAAATGTCTTTTAACAGGTGAATTGATAAACTGTAGCATATCCATAAAATGAACTACCATTCTGTAATAAAAGAAAATAAGATGTAAATTTCTTAAAAAAAAAAACACTAAAGTAAAAAAGAAGGGTCAATCTTATGCTCACATAGATCAGTAGAAAAAGTTAGTATAAAAAAAACTATGTACTGCATGATTCAATTTTTAGCACATCCAGGAAAAAGCAAAATTTTGAAAATAGTAAACATCAATATTTGCCAGGTATATTTTCAACAGGGGTAGGTGGGGTATTGAATAGGTGATGCACAGAGTTCTTTTAGGGTTGTGAAATTATCTGTGTGATACTACAATGTTCACTACAAGACATCAATCATTCATCAAAACACAGAAACCTTTACAGCATGAACAGTAAATCTTTAGGTACATGAATTTTTAAAAAATCATTTAGGAGGTCAGGGATTGCAAGATGGAATCAACCTCACTAAAAGGGTTAAAGAAATAAGAATTAAGTGCTGACCTAACTTTAGAAATAATAAAACAAAAAGGAACTATGGTTTACATGTACTCTAGCTGATACAGTTATTTTGTGTGGAGCTACACATTAACAATCACAAAATAACTATACAAGTATAGTGCCTTCATCTAGAAGCATTGGATTGAGCCTCGGGAAGCCCTGGACTTTAGAAATAACTCAAATTTTCCCTTCCTTTATCTGACCTGATTTTCCTGGAATATGTATATATACATATATTTTTTTTCATTATGTGAATGAGAAAACACAGAAGGATGAGATTGGGCGTGAGCCTCAAAAGTTTAAGTTCTGCTGTTGGCCTACTTATTCTAAAAAGAGTCTTTAAGGCCCTTGTAAGTGGAGACAAACTCCTAAACTAGAGTTCCACCTTGCAGTTTGAGTCCAATGCCCCACCCAGAAAGAAAATGTTTTGGTTGGAGTTGGGATGGCCTGGCCTGGCCTGTCATGTTTATTCTTCCAGATCTTCCTTGGGGTTTTAACACAGCAGAAGCCAACTTACTCAGGATCCTTGTTCCCCACCAAATATCCTTGCGAATTAACTATTGATAGGACTTCGTGAAATACTTGATCACGCTAAGCACTATCTTTGCAGCTCCCCATTCTCCCTAATGCCCAGTTCTCTTAATTTGAAGAAAGCAGTGTCTATGTCTCCTTTATCTGTTCTTCTGTGCCTGCCCTCTGCTTTCTTTGTGTAGCTCTTCTTCTGCTTGCCTTTAAATATAGTTTTAGGAGGTGTCTCTTGTCTCTTGTCACCACAATCTTCCAGTCCCTGAGAAATTTCATGTACTCATATACTTTCAACTAAAATATAAATACTCCTTATTCCCAAATGTATAATTTCTGTATATATATATATATATATATATATATTCCTAAAATGACAGTCTCATAAAACTATTTCTTAACTATTCTAAGTGCAACTTAAAATCAGCACATGCACACCTCACTTCACTTTATCCTTAGACAGACCTCCTCTTATTTTAACTCACTTGGGAACATGAGAGTCTGCACAAAAGCATGGATATTGTCCTTTGCTCCTTTCTCATTCTTGTGTTCAATCTATAGCCAGGTATTTGTCCCTTGACCTCCTAAATGTGCACTGAAGCCATCACCAGTTCCAGTGCCCTATGTGACCTGCGCTACTGCATCAGCTTGGTAACAACCCAGTCACCATTTTTGTCTTGCTCATGATCTCCACAATATGGCTAGAGGCCACTTTGAAATGCTTAAAACATTCTGTGAGTTCCTGAAATCTATAAAAAAAATGCTAATTTTGTTGGTATGATTTATAAACCTCTTATCTCACTCTCCCACCTCATTCCTCAGCACACCCTTACCTTGCACTTTACACTCCAGAAACGTTGGACTGTTATTTCCTGTGTAGTCTCTGTTATTTCTCAGTCATCTGCTCTTGATCTTGCCGTCTTCTTCGCCTGGGATGATCTTACAACCCCACTTTTAACCTACCCTTACTATATGCTCCCCCAAACACTCCAGGTACAAAGAAAGCATCCATTAGTGCTTTGGTGGGCCATTAGAACTGTAATACTTGAATAGGAAAGCTAACTTGGAATATCAGAATTTCAACAGGTTCTCTCAAACGGCACAGCACGTATGGCTGCATGCTTCCTCATACCTTCATGTAAAACAGCACTCAAGAAGGTGCCGGCAAATTAAAGACTGTGGTCATGATACCACTACTGAAAAGTGTGCTATTATTGGGAATCTCTTTTTTAAGTCATTCTAAGAGAGACACTTGGGGAATTCTTGACTAACAACAGAACTAAGTACCATTAACTCTCAATTCTTCAAAAACCAATTACCTGGTGTGTGGATTTTCCAGACCTTTTGATTGTTCTGCTTCAAGCTATTTAATTGCTTAGTAGAGAGTTGAAAAAGGAAGGAGACAAGTCAACCACATCTGTCATCTGTTAGTGCATGCAGTAAAACTTTATTGGTAAAAGGGGTTGAAATGACACTAAAACATGAATTTTTATCTTTATATTATACCAAATCCTCATTATCATAGAAAATGAAAAATGGTCTCTACTCAGCACACATTTTCCTAAAATAAATTTTGGAAATTCTCATACTGCCATCACTCAGGATTTTTATGCACAAATTTAATGTATTTAATGTACATTGGGTATCTTAATCATCCCTAATATAGACAAATATATAAATTGTCATTCAAATATATAAATTTGAACAAACCATGTTCAAATTAAATGGAGGCAATTAACTCTGTGTAAGTGACTATTAAAATGACAGGACTGAGCATGTACCTTATGGTCAAGGGTTATGTGTTTGAAACAATAACCATCAACATAATAGTTCCAACAATTTAAATTAAATTGAACAGAGAATTTCTTTAAAAAAATAACATAATACAATATATATCTAACATAATACTTTGTGTAGACATCTGAATCCATATTGTAATTTTCATTCTCTTTGTTTCTTTACAAACTGCTATAATGCTAGTTATTTCTAACTCACATTTCTTCAAGGTCATGTTGTTAGATTTTTATTCTTAACACTCTTGTGTAATACTTGGGAGCACTATGACTCCTGCCTGTTAGGCCAGTTCTAAGAAGTACTAAATTCTTTGTTTCACTCCAATTAAATGGAGGCAATTAACGCTGCTTTATTTACCTATCAAAACAAAAGTATGCAATATGGCACATCTCAAAGGCCAAGCTAAATCTCAAAGACTGGATCATCACTTTGCATATTACCATCTTCAAAATTTTCCCTAACTTCCTTTTGTTTTGTGTTTTCTTTGTCAGAGGTTGCTTTCCCAACCTTCACATTGAAACTAACTAAGTTCTATCATAACTTGATATTCCCAATTGCTCCTGGTTGTATATTAATGTTTTTTGTCTCATTTAACATCTACCTGACAAATAGGCTAACAAAAGCATTTCTTTCCTTAGACTCTGACAAACAAGAAAGTAACAAATTTATTAACTTTTTTCTCTTCTTGTAGCTAAAAATACAAATGTTATAAATTTCTGTACAGGTGTTCAGTCTTTTACAATTTTAATTGTTTTCCTAGTAGCTACATGTCCACACAAGATGAACACTGAAATTTGACTTTAGGGAAAAATAACATGTATTTGCTCTATTTAACTAGGAATAATTTATTTGTTAAAAAAGAAACCCTAAAAATAATATGCATGGTCTCAAAAAAATACTAATCCATTTAGAATGTATACAAGCTCACTGGTTTTTCATGTTAAAATGCCATCACTAATTGAGCCATTTAATAGCATGGTCTGAACAGTAGGTCACTTGTGTAACAGCTTGAAAACTTTCTGAAGAAATGGTGAGTCCACAAGATCAGAAAGTCCAATAAGTTACACATCTACCCTTTTGTTATTTAATATTTCTTCATGTCAGGAAGGGGGATCTTTAGCACTACTGTTAATAAAACAAAATTCAACTGAGTAAATTTTAAAGATCTTAGTGGGTTTATTCAATGATTCATGAGTCAGGCAGCATCCAGTCAAGCAGACAGGAAGGACAGCTGAGGACTTCCACAGGGGGAAGGGAGCAGACACAAGGAGGTTGTACTAGGTAGAAAAGCAGGTGGGTTATTGCCAGGTCACGTTCCTTTGGGGATGGCATAAGGCTACCAGGTAGGTTATCCACAGTGCTAATTAGGTGATTCCTGACTGACTGGCTTAAGATCCAATTTCTGGGAGAGCCAAAGCTGTCACTGAGTCTCGGTTTGGTGGCATGGGGCTTAGTATACACGTAAGGGGCTCCGTGTTGGGATTGTGGTCTTATATTGAACACTACTATTCAAGGAGTTTGTATGTTCATTAATATCAGTAAATAGAATGGTAATACCAAAAGCCTAAAAGTCTGGGAAACCTTGGTTACATTACGATAGCCAAATTCTACCCATTTAATTTAAAAATGGTGGAATCATAACATTTTTATTCAACACAGAAAAATATCCATTTGGAGTATCTACCAATTGGTAAATTATAATTTTAACTTTTTATTCTGACTTGATTTGATTTCAAATCTTTTATGGGATATAATACACATACTGAAAAGTGCACAGATCTTAGATGTGTAATTCAAAATCTTTCACAAGTTGAACACACTGGATAGCCCTCACCCAGACTATGGAGTAGAACATCGGCCACGCCCTAAAGCACCTGTCATGTCTCCCTTACTCCCATGATACTCCCCCACTGCTAAGTTCTCCTTGCTTCTACTGCCACACATGTGTTTGTTTTTCCAGTGTTTGAAATTCACATAAATGGAAGCATATAATATGTACTCTTTTGGTCCTGGATAATTTCATTCAATATTATTATTGAGTGTCTGATATTCACATATGGTGTCACATGTAACTGCATTTCATTCATTTTAATTGCTATATTACTATATTTATATATAACCATCAGCTATTCTACTGTTGAGGATGTTTCGCTTATTTCCAATTTAGAGCTATTAAAAACAGAGCTGCTATAAACATTCTTATCTATATACCTTGATGATTATATGTGTTCATTTTAATATATCAAACAGTGGACTGCTGGGTCATGGGGTGTGCATATATTCAGCTTTAGAGATATTAGTAGACAGGTTTCCTAAATATTGCAATTTACACTTCTAGCAACAGTGTCTGTGTGTTCCAGTTATTCCACATCCTCAGCAACACTTGGCTTTTTCTGTCCTTGTTATTTTACCTCAACTGACTGTGAAATTCTTATCTAAAACCTCAGTGGAAACAGTGAAGTGTAAAACAAACAAATGTTACTACCACTCAAATACTTGGCACTACAAGAAATAAAACAGATGTAGAAACTAACATTAAATGAATTTTCAACAATAACAATAAATTTGCAAATTATCTTTCCTATGATCTTGAAATGCCTTCATAATCAATACCAAATTACCCCATGAATTGTCATTTATAATACACATCCGAAACTGTGTAACACGATACTTTGTATGAATCTGTAGAGACATAAAAATGAAACCAAAGAAATTAAAACACTACAAATAGATTTCCTCCAAATGTCTTCCTAAATCAAATATTTAAAAGAGTTTAAAATTTCATTTAATCAACATTATTATTGCCAGGAACTGTGCTGGATGTTAGAAATCACGTAAGTCATCATCCTTACTCTCAAGTCACTTAAGACTCGTTGCAAGTATGAGCAAGTAATTTAGCAATAACAACGGAGAGTAACACGTGCCGTGGTACAGACGAACACGGTGCTTTTAGAGCACAGGGATGTCCCTGTGGGAGGGAGCGGAGGCAGTCCCAGAAAACCCACTCGTGTGGGTGAAATTCAAGCTGCTCTGTGAGGGAAGAACAGGAATTAGCTGTAACATGAATTAGCTAAGGGGTCTTGTAGACATAGGAGCAGAATACTCAATGTCATCAATCTCATGCTTGAGTTCCCTTTACTATTAATACATTCTCCCAGGAGATGAAACTGCCAAGACAGTGAAGTTCAAAATCTTTCCTTACAATGAAGCAATGACCCCCTGAAGCTTTCACCCAGGTGCTCTGTTTCCCTACTTTGAAGTAGTAGAAGACAACTCTAAATGCTTTTTTCCATAACTTCACATCGTCTCTTCATATGATAAAATAATACCCCCAATTTCCAAATGTACTGAAAGGAGTAAATAAATAATAAAGATAAAAACATATATTGTCCTAAGTAAAGTTATTACAAAACACCACGTGACGAAGATGCCACAGACAATATATTCAGAGAAGAAGACATCAATGTGCTCTGTTTTCTCTTTTCAGGGCATTTCTGGCACTTGGGAGGGGAAGAAACAACTGAGAGGGAGCGTATCTCAGTCTAACAAACGCATCAGGTCCTCTCCAGGAAGAGAAAAACTGTTCCAAGTCATTAAAGACAAAAGAGGCATTCCATAAAGCACAAGAACGTGACTGGCAAGATGATGCCATTCACATGTGTTCACATGTAATCTGCTTTTTTTTTAATGAAGATGTCCAATTACCTTTGCAATAGTTTCCAAAATGTAAACTAAAGCAACAGTTCTAGCCACGAGAGCTGTACTGAATTTTTTCACGTATATTAACTTTCTATACCTGTGGCAAGGTCAGAGCTTTTGTTCTGAAAGGAAGAATAAACAGCATGGATTTTCATGTTCCATTCTATTTACTGACATTGAAATTATTTGATGGTGAGATGTTTATTGAAAGACACACAGACTTAGCACAATTCATGTTTAGGGAGATGGATTTCTTGCAATTGCAAAAGTCAATGACATTTCACAAATGCTCTCAGCACTCTTTATTGACTTTCTGGATAGATATTTCTACCAATGAAATGAGGCAGAGTTTCATGAAGCATTGATGGTTCAGATAAATACCAACTTATTTCAATCCCCCAATGTAATGATACTTTTAAAACTGGCTTCTGTGGCCCCTTTTGTTATTATCTTGTTTTGCATATTTATAACTTTTTTCTAAACAATGCAAACTTACACAATTTGAGTAACAGGTAGAAAATCACTCTTTAAGAGATTTGGAAAACCAGCAGTATTGAGTTATAAATTAAATAAATATACATGCAAATAGTAAATAGAAAATAAGAACTGAATCATGAGAAGTTCAGAATATAAGTTGGTTTAAAAGGCAGAAAGATTTGGCCTTTATATCACTGACAGTTGCAGAAATGGTAATCTGCATAACTTGTAAAAGTGTCATCATTTTTTATAACGTAAATGGGAGAATGCAAATTTTAATTAAGGAAAACATGTAGAAAGCTAAGTTACCTGCTTGAGTTGTGGGTACTTTCTTAACAGAGAGAACATTTAATACAATGTGATAAGGTCTTCACAATCACCAAAGAATATAAAATACTCAATCTCTCTTCCTTTTACCACAATTTCAGAATAGTTTTAGGATTAATATGTTTAGTTCATGCTTATTTTGTCCAAACATTCCATATTAATTATAAACATCAATCAAGATCTTAATAAACCCTAAAAAATATTTGTTTTTATTTTAAAGTCTGGTATATATAAGGCTATTTTGCAGTCATAATATCTGTGCACCAAAAATAAAATAAAGCAAAAAAGTTGTCAAATATACATTGAAGTTTTATTATATTGTCCGCTCCACTGAAAAAATAGTACCTATATATTTAAAAAAAAAATAAATGGACACCTTACAATGTTTCATTCTATGTATATTTCTTGCTTACTCCTTTGTACCCTTCACATTTATATAAAGGATTTGGGACAACTTGTAATAAAAGCATATAGATAAACCCAAGACCATTAACTCATGATACAAGATTTTAAAAGAATAGTAAGAGGAAAACTAAATATACGTGTGTGTGTGTGTGTGTGTGTGTGTGTGTGTGTGTGTGTTGATGAAGTCTTGACTAGGGAAAACTATAAAAACCTTAGCTCTAAATTTGTAGCAATCCTGGTCAAACGACAACACAATGAATTGTATATCTCCTATTATCAAAATAAACTCAGTGGTAAAGTTTTCAGCTCTTGGGGGAATCTGTCACAGGATTTTTTTTTAATAAGGGGCTTTGAACAAGATAATGAATGAAGACCTCAACCACAGCTGTTTTGTATTTAATGCCATATAAAAGTTTTCTGTTTTATTAGACCATCTATGAGCACTGAGGATATAATATTTAATCAGAGCTCAGTAATAAAAATTCTAAAGAGAACCAGAGGAATATAATCAAGCTATGTTACTTTTTGGTCTTCAAGCTTATATTAAAATAGAAGATGAGAACTTTCCTAATTACAATTGTTTTTCAATTACTTCCATTGGAAATAATTTCATGTTACAAACATGCAATAGTAACAACGTTTTGCCCTACTACATTAGAGTAAAATGATACATTTTGGAGGCATGTTACATTTACTTATGTCATAATATAACCTCTAGTGCAACATAATATATCCCAGACTATGAACTATAGAATCAGAGAGATGTAAGAAACATAATCAGGAAGACAAGCATACCCTACCTGGATTAATGCTAGTCCAGTTGAAGAGTCTCTCTCAACTAGAGTTACAACAAGCATTTTAGTTTGCTAGAGAGGTAGCTACAGTAGTATTTACAAGTTGAGTTTCCAGACTATGACTACAGTCAGACTGCCTGGGTTTAAGTCTCAAGCTTATCACTTCTTGGCTAGAAATAGTAGACAAATTATTTAATCTCTCCAACAATCTATTCCTTTTTAAAATAAGGTTGATGATAATAATAAGGTAACCATGAAAAGATCAATGATGCAAGTTGTTTAATATAATATCAGCTATCTGGTAAGCACTCTCAATTCTAAAAACCCTTGATGTTACTTACTGAGAGAAATTATATATCCTACATATTGGGCATGTACATCAGACAATATTTTATTTCAAAAGTTAACAAGCCTGCCTGCTGTTTTTGTCTTAAAAACAAGTCATTTAAATTATTTTTTACTGGCAGACCATTTCACAAAATATGTTGAACTGAGGAAAAGAAGAGGAGTTTATATATGAATCCAATTTTTAATCACAGATTTCTCAGCTGGGCCACAGGTTTTATAGAATTAGATTCATTTGTGATCATTAGCTGAAGCATTCACTTCATAGTAAAAAACTAACTTACAAAGATTTGCATCCTCTGAAATCTTACTGAACATTTAGCTTTGGGATAATTCAGCAGTGTTTTCTCTGTGTTCTACATAACACTCTATAAACTTACTACATAAAAAACAAACAAACCAGTAGTCTCTTTATTTAAAGTGAAAACATATACTAATATACAATAAACAAACAAATAGATTATTAACCTTTGTTTTGATGTTGACCTTGAGGTTTGTTTGTTTTCTTGGACAAAATGCAAAGCTAGAATGAGTTTCCATTTATAAACTGAAGAGTTCAGAGTCCAGTGTGAACTTCACTAGAAATTCTCCTCAATAAGAATAAATTCTATAATTCTGCTTGAAATGCCTTAATAAATTTTTAAGTATATTGACTTTCTTTTGCTTTGCTTTCTGTATTTTGTATGATTTAATCACAGAACTTTGAGATACATTTACTCTTTGTCTTATGATTGAGTCTAGAGAGAGAATTTGAAGAAAATTTTCTGAGATGACTGTTACTAAACAAACTTTATTTTATAATTCATTAATTCACTTTTTCAGCTATTCATTTAACACACATTTATTGAATAGTTACTCCATAAGTTTTCTTTTGCCAGAAAAGGAAAAATGATGAGAGAATACCTCAGTTCTCAGAAAAAAACAAGAATGTATAAAATCCATCATTATTGAATAGTTATTATGAACCACAATACCTAAAAAGTGGGTTATAGATATTTTTACCATTTTATCAATTAAAACTGAAGGTCATCAAAATCAAGTGACTTTCAGCAAGTTACCAAGCTGAGTTGGGCACAGCCAAATGTCACCTGGGGGTTGTCCAACCTTGGTACCTGTGCTCTACACAACTCCTCCTCAGTGCTAGCAATGTATTTATTTAGAAAAAAAGAGAAGTCACATTAGGTGGTGAACTTATTATACAACAAGCTGACAATGCACTGTAGAATTGTATGCCTGAAACCTATGTAATCCTTGCTAACAGATGTCACCCCAATAAGTCTAACAATAAAAATAAATTTAAAAAAAAAATAGAAAAGGAAAAAGAAAAGAAAGCCAGAACATAAATACACTATAAACTGGAATATGACCGGAAGTTCCTAATAGCTAAAATTAATATTCAGTAACCAAAGACACATTTCATGGGTGGAAAGAGGCTAACATATGTGTTATTCCTAAGGACCACCATTCTCTTTGAATCAGGTGCTGAACCAAAATTGTTACATCACTTTTAAAAATTCTTTCCACAATCCCAGTCCATTTTTATTCTTCTCCTAGTTTTACCAAAGACCAAATAATTGTTTTTATGTGTATGTGTCTAGATTAAATGTATCAAACATTTTTATTCAGAACAATAATAATAATATCAAGCATTTCATGGTTATGGAGGATAAATAAGACCATGATTTTGTTGCTTGATATGCCCTCAGTCTTAGGTCATGGCAAATGATACCTTTAGGTCCAAGTGGCATGATACATGGTTTCTAAAGTTGATAGTCTCAGTTTACATTTCCTCATGGAAAGTTTGCAATGTATCTTCATACACATTTGAATTTTTCATCTCAATTTAAAATCAAGTGATTTAGCATATCTGTCTTATTGAGGGTTTGTATTTTAATTAAAGCTTTCTCATCTGGCTCTCTCAGCCACTTTTGAAATCAAATGCACTAAACGAGAAGAACAAAATGAGTTGCTTGAGGAAACACTCCCCTCCTACCTCGATCCCTGACTCTCCTGAGAAACCATCGATGTCCTTGGACACCAGGGAAAAGGCCAGCGTGTATTTATCCCTGAATTCTTTGTCTTCCTGGTCCTATGGTGGACCACTGACTGGTAAAATTTTAAAAGTCTGTAGTTTCAGCAAGGACAATTCTTCTTCATCTTTCAGTAATGTGAAAGCAACTTTAAGTATTAGACCTAAAACAAAACAATATTAAAAAAAAAAATGAGACCATTTAGAGGAAAAAGAACAGTTAGAACATTCTCTAAAACCATGCACAATTGTAAATGTATAGGCACTTATCTATTCCATACATACTCTATATCTGAAATACATCTGAACAGTATACCTTGAATTGACATTAAATCTCCTGTTCACTAGTTATTAGGTAATGCTACATCTGGGAAGACATTTACCTGTTTGTTTTTCAAGTGCAACATTGCCATCTACAGGATACGAAATGACAAAATTCTACCACTCTAAAGACATGTTTGCAATCAAAACTAGAAACTACTGAGGTTGAAAATGTATGTGTCCAAAATCAGTCCTACTTGATTATCCTAACAGGCACTGCTATTTTGCAAGTTACCTCAATCTCGCAGCTCACCAAAAATAAAAAATAAAAAGAATGCATTAGGTTGATTTTTCCACAGTCTTTACCTTTAGGAGATGCATTAGAGGTTTTCACTAAGGCTGTACCATAAGTATTAAGGAGCTGGAAGAAAAGTTAGTATCAGTATGAGGTTTTTAGTTGGTTACATTAAGGATAAAGCTTTGTACCTAATACCAAATTTTCTTACAGTTAGGTGCATCTATTTTTCATAAGCTTCCTCACAGAATTCAAAAACAAATACAGCAAAAAGACTTTCATAGATTTCAGATAACAAATAGAGCAAACTGTCTTTCTTCTAATACAAGAAGACAACTAACGTGGAGTTTACTTAATGAGTGTAATAATCAAATCAGAATTCCTAACATCCAGATGACATGACAAAGGGGAAACTCTTAGTTTGTTTTGCAAATAAAGAAATAAGCACCTAAGATGTCGACCTTGAAAAACTTAGTTCATTGTCAAAGCTGTCTTTATTTTAAAAAAAAAAAAAAAGTGAGAGAGAAAGGGAGAGGGAAAAACAACATAACTCATTTTCTCCATTTTGACACACAGACTAAAATATGAGCTAGGAAATAATATAAAATATACAAATGGTAATAAGAAACTATTTTTGACTGCTCAGTGTGACCTCAGTTCTGTTGAAATTGGAATTACAATATTTATTAGAAAAAGCTTGAATGTTTCAGGAAAAGCTATTACAATTTGCAAGTACATTTTTAATCTCCTTTTCTGGATGTATAATTAGCTCACTCTTATTCCTTAATTATGGTTCATCTAGAGACTAGGGAATAGATATGATAGCATCCATATTATTGTACTTCTTGAAATTTTTAAGTTGACTACCAGAAGAACATAAATACTATAAAGCCATCTCAGTATAAAACAATCATATAAAAGTATATAAAATTAAGTCTATTTTTTTTTACCACAATGGAATCTCAAAAATAGCCACAAAAAAAAAAATTGGTGTGGTAGTGCCAAAGAAAAGGCCTCATTAAAGTGACAAAACAACTTGAAAAAAACTCAATATCAGGGTTTCACTTCAAATGTTTATTTTACAGCTTTTCATCACATATCCAGCATACCCTCTGGATTCAGGGACCAAGTTTAAATCAAAAGATTAAAGAAAAAAAAATTCTAGCCACAAAAACAAACTCATTTTATCTCTGGACCATCTACATGCAGTGACCAAACAAGGAACAAAACGTTTATATAAATGAAATGAGTAGCTTTGATCCAAAGGCAATTAATTACATGAAAGAAGGGGCCCAACTTTGGCTGAACCCAGTATGGCTACCACCTTTGAAAAAGTAATCGATAGCATGTCTTCCGCTGCCACAATATAGAGAGGACACCCGGTTTGTGGAGACAACTTTCCTCCAGATCCTTGATGGCCACAACATTGCCAAATCCAATCAAAAGCTCTTAGACCTCATCTTACTTAATCCATAGCACTTGGCATGATTCTTCACTCCTTCCTGAAATACTGCCTCCTCTTGGCTTCCAGAATATAGCATGCTCTTAGTTCCTTCCGAGACCCTGCCCACTTCTTTCTGCTTCTTCTGTTGGGCTCTCTTCCTCTTTCTCATCTCTGAACGCTGGTTTGCTCTCAGAGATCAGTCTTTGAACCTCTTCTTTTTTCTGTATGCACTGCATGTTTAAATTAGCTCATCTATCTCATGCTTTAAAAATTATCTTTATGCTGCTGGCTCTCAAATGTATATAACCAGCCCCAAATTTTATCTCAGTTAGAGACTTCTATGCTATCAATAACGGCCCAGTCACATCTCCATTTTAATATCTAATGGATCATCTCTGTGTAGAACTGAATTTTTATTCTCTTGCACCCCTATGCCTGCTTCTTCTTTTAGGGTTTCCCATCACATTAACTAATACCTCTTAGGCATGTAATTCATGTTTTCTGGATAAATTTGTAATTAATTAATTAAGGAACACAAAGAGAGTATTCATAAGGGACTGAGAATTCTGTTTAGGGAAATTACCCCAGTAATGGAAAATGTAATCAGAATTTTCTTATAGATCAGCAGGGCACATAGGAAGAAGATAAAAAAAAAAAAGAGGACTTGCCAACCACAGTTCTACTCACTTCACCCAACACTTACAAAGCACCCTACACTTGATAGATGCTGAATTGATTTAGAGTTTATTTAGCGAAGTCTTCATTTCACAAAGACCCCTGTACTCTATATTTTACTCTCCTAGATTCTAGTCCAAGAAAAAAGTCTCTCCTGATATAGGTCCAACATTGTGAGAGACACCCCCAAACCCAGCACCTCCATTATTGAAGATACTAAGAAATGAAGGCAGAAATAACCCCTGGGAATCGGATTTAGAACCTCTGTGAGGTGGACTGTCCAATGTGGCTACTTGTGAGGACTATGTATGAGTGACCACATCTTATATTTTAAAGTGTTAAAAAGGAGATGAAAAACATATCTGTTTGTTTCAATTATTTTTGCAAAACTATTTTTAAAAATCAATCTGAAAGTCACTTTGTCCATCTCAACCTTTTGGTCTACACCAATTCTAAAACAAATCTTACAGAATGAAATGCCACAAAGTTTCTCTGTGAAAAATGAGGGGGTTCTTATTACTCAGCTATAAGAAAAGATGAAATATTGCCATTTACAACAAAATGGATGGACCTGGAGATCATCATGCTTAGTGAAATAAGCCAGACAGAAAAAACAAAGAACTGTATGACCTCACTCATATGCGGAATATAAAACTGAAAGCAACAAAGAGAAAAGAAAGGAAGAAACAAACAAATAACCCATGGACACAATCAATAGTTTAATGTTTATTTGGAGACGAGTGGGTTAGGGAGGGGAGAAAAGGGAGGGGGTGGGAGAGGAGGGGGGAAGCTAAATATAAGGTGATGCAAAGAGAAGTCACATTAGGTGGTGAACTTATTATACAACAAGTTGACAATGCACTGTAGAACTGTATGCCTGAAACCTATGTAATCCTTGCTAACAGATGTCACCCCAATAAGTCTAACAATAAAAATGAATTTAAAAAAAAATCCAAGAAAATCTGTAAACTCTACACTGTCTTGGGCAAACTCAGAGCACAGAAAGTTTCTGAGACTTCCTTAATTAAGGAAGACCATTTAATTTTGTTTAGCCTAAAGTTTATTTGACCACAGTTATGTCCTATATAGCTAATATTCCTCAAAACTGCTATTCCTTAGAATATACCTTGGGAAAACTTGAACTACAAAGCACCAATTAGGGAGGCTTGGAATTGCACAATAAATTGGTGGATCTTTCAGATTCTCTCCTGATTAAATTAGCAATTTAAAACCTACTAAGCAAAATCTCTGTTCCATATCAATATACTTCAAAAATGTGCAAAAATTAGCCTCTGAGTCTCCTTCAGTTCTACAAATTTTTAAGAAATTTATACCTGCTTGTTATATATTTTGGGAATATACTTCATAAATGTGTCTTATTGTATAAGTATTTCATTTGTGAAATAAACATGTCGCAGACAAATAATCAGCTAAATCTTCCCACAGTAATTTAAAATCATCAAAATGCATTTCAACTATTAAAAGAAAGGCTATCTTTAAAGTTATGAGCTTTGAAATATATTTAGAGAAAAGAAAATTAAAGAAATCAGTATTTGTAGAAAATAGAGATTTCTTTGACTGGTAATTCTAGTAAAACAATGAGATCAAATGTCTGACCTTTCAGTTAAGAAAAAAAATGTTTTAAGTTTGATTCAAAAAAGATGGAGTGGAAAATCATGGAGACAGATGGTCATTCAATAGGGCTAAGAAAAAGCTTTAGAAAGGTCAGATATGATTATCCCAAAGGAACTGCTCTCATAAATGCCAAGAAACTAGCACAATTTTTAATTTTTTAAAAATGAGAACATAGATATATTTACATAATTTTGGTATCTGCTGCCTTCTAAACACATTCCTGTCTATCTCTAAATGTATGTACGTAAAATGAGAAATGAAGCAATTTAAATTTAGAAAAGGCAGTATTTCACATTAGAAGATACACATTGTTGAGCCTAATTCCGGATACACTGAGCTATATTTTAACTGGGGTACATGTGTAAGCTACTGCAGGAAGAATTTTAGAGTGGTAGGGCGGAGTGTATCACTCTATTTGTTCCTTTATGCATGTCTTCCTTAATAAACCTGTTTTGACAGATATCTGCACATTGCTGGGTGCTGACAGGTGAACTTTGTCAGAGCCTGGCAAACGAAATAGAGAAGTCACTAGAGTAGAAGTTAGAAAATGATGTGTACAATTAATTAACAAGGAGGACACAGCCAGACCCCTGCTGCAGAAGCAGTTGATGCAAACAGAACTTCAATCCAGCTGGTTAGTGATGTCTGGGAAGGACTCCTCCTTTCCTTCCTTTAAGTGTTCACTCCCAGCTGGCTGAGACTAGACCTAGGCAAAAATATGAACCTGGTAAAAAGTTCTCTTCAATAAATCATTATTTTCGCTCATATCTGCTACACAGGTTGTTTTAGACACTTATTGGAGGCATTTAGAACTCCCAATGCAATGTACCAGCTCAGATCACAAGCAAAGCTGGGGCTCAAAAGAGAAAAAGTTTAAGAATTGGATTTCTGATATATTTTTCTTTGCAGCATTAGAGTAGTCAGTATGAAAGGGGAAAGGCAAAAATTTTTGCTGATATCTATCTCTATATATGTATATTTAGATATGCACACATAATGTGCATATATATATACACAAATACGTATATTCAGAAAGAAGGAGTAGATAGACTCAATATGGATACATGATGATAAATAGACACAATAGGTAGATAGGTAGATAGATGGATAGATAGATAAACATTTAAAGATAGAAAGAGATAACATCCTATTCTCAATTCCTGAGGATGTTGAAGGTTTTCAGTGGCCCTATGAAAGATGCCAATTGGCAACCCACTTCCCTGTGGTCCACCATGCACCTCCCTTACTCTTCTCCTCCATCAAAATAGAATTGTCTCAAGTCTCATAAATTTTCATTGCTACAATCCTCTCAGAGTAATTTACAAAAGTATGACTATACAAGGTCTGTCTGGAAAAAAAATTAGCCATAAATGCCTCTATTTTTCATGTTAGATGGCTGGATAGTTTCCAGACAGCCCTCATATAGGGAATATTCCATATACAATATGTATATATGTATGACTTAAACTGTACATACTCTTCTACCCAGAAGTGCATTTTAAGAGCCAAGTATAAATGTTCTATTAGGAACTGAAATGTTTAACAATAAGAAATAGTCCTCACAGCAGAGTTTATAAATGTATAAACCTTAGATCTGCCTTAGCAAACCTTGCTGTATACAAAAACTGAACACTATAAAGCAGTATTATTTAAGGTTCAGTTTAGGAAACCAAAACCTCTCTATGTATCTCAATCAGAAAGGGATGTAATCCAGACATTGAGTGCCTACACATTTTTGGAAGGAGCAGAGAAGTCAAGAAGTTACCACTGGACAACTAGCTCCAAGGCCACATCACCCTGGCCACACCCCAGGGCTCAGAACACTGTGACTGCTGCGGCTGCTGCTGCCCCTATGGCCACAAAGGTGGTAACTACCCACTGGCATATGGTGTTCGGCTACAGTAAACATATTCATCTGATTGCTGCCAGGCACACAGTACCAAGAGATGGCCTCTGCCTTCCTTCTATCTCCTAAATTTCATGGGAGTACATTATTTTAGTGGAATCTAAATCATACCCAACAGCCTAATAGGAAGAAACCCTGGTATATGCAGCATTTAGCTTACCAGTCTCTGTAATACAGAGAAGACAACAGGAATAGATGCTGAGTACTGATTGTCAACTTTCAAAACTGAAGTTCTTGTAAATTATTTTCTAGAAGGCCCATTATTGACAATTAAAAAAATACTCAAAAGGCAAAGCTACACTGACAATAAAAGATCAGTGGTGGTGGAGGACATAAATAGAGCACAGAGGATTTTTAGAGCAGTGAAAATACTCTGAATGATGTTATAATGATGGATATATGGCATTGTACTTCTAACTCATACAATGTACAACAGAACCCTGAGGTAAATTGCGAACTTTGAGTGATTACAATGTGTCAATGGAGGTTCATCCTTAGTTTAAAAAAAAAAAGGAAAAAAAAAAAAAGAAAGGTACTATTTTGTTGAGTGATGTTGATAATGGGGAAGGCTGTGCATGTGTGTGAGCAGAAATATATGGAAAATCTTGTCATCTTCATCTCAATTTTGTAAACCCAAAACTGCTCAAAAAAATAAAGTCTTTTAAAATAAGAGACAAAAAAGAGGCTGAAAACTACAAAATTAAGAAAAAACCCCAGGTTATATTGATTTATCAAAATCATGTTTCAAAATAGGATATAATAGTAGGATACATTTTTAATCCTGTTTTTAGGGGAAACTCAAAAATCCACACTGCATTTGGCATTCTTAGTACATGCTTAATGATATAGTTACTTTGATTCAAATAAAAGCATGACCATGGCAGAAAAGACGAAGGAAAAAATTAATCTACTTTATGTTAAACTTTTCTTTTCGATACTTAAAAGAAAAGAGTTGAACCTACTATTCTACCAATATAAGAACAAACTAAAACACTATTATTTGGCTCACTTATTTATTTGTTCATTCAACAAATAGTTACTAGAAGCTTACCAAGTGCAAGGTTTTTCACATACATTTGACAATTGGGCTTCCATTTAAATGACTTCCTTTTTTACCAAAAGAATATAAATAATTTTTTTTACTGCAAGGATATAATCTATTGGTTATGTGAAATAGGGTAACAAATACTTAAGATATGCATTAATTTGTGTACTTTTTTTAGACAAGGGCTTAGTAGAGGCTCTTGCATGTTAAAGTAAAGTAATTACAAAGATATTCCATAAATGAGGTGCTATATAGAAATTTATAAGGGAGAAAAACCTTGGAAATCAGAAACATTAGAAAAAAGTATGGTATAAATAGAAACCACTTAAATGTATTTAAAAATTTGAAAGGTTGTGGTTATATGCATTTTATTTTATAAGTTCTTGGAAGCTATACGAAGTCTTTTCTTTCTCACATAAAGGGTATCCTGGTGGACTTCAATTCTTGATACAGTAAGAGGCCTCAGCTATAAAGGAGGGACTGAGAGAGAAAGGAGAAAGGGAGAAAGTAATTTATCCAGAGGTAGGGTGACCGTACAACCTGGGTTGCCTAGAACAACCCACTTTATACCTCTAGTTCGCTGTCACTATTAATGGTACACACTTTCACTTTTAAAAGTGTTCTAATTTGAGAGAGAAATTATATGGTCATTTTAACTGGTGAGAGCGGGGATTATAAATAATATTAAATTAATGGCATATTTAATATAAAGAATGGGGATTATAAATAATATTAAATTAATGGCATATTTAATGGGGCATGCAGAAAGTGAAAAATTTAAAGAGAAAAGGAATCACTGAAACTTAGTTGTCATAAGGAAAGCATTATAAAACTATCAAATGGAATGATAAAGTACCAGTCAATAGGCAAGGGTCAATGTATAGGCCTTCAGTAAATGTTGGATTTTTATCTCCTCTCATCTTTAATTCTTTACCAAACCAATTTGGATATGAGTACTAATAGTTTATCATAAATCATTAGTCTGAAGGAATATCAGTAAGTTGTGCTGTTCAACTTCTTTCAAATAGCCCTAGATCCAACTTTTGTAAGATACAGAGGTAACTGCAGAAGGTCAGTAGTATTTACAGATAAAGCATCCTCAAAATCACTTCTCTTTTGACCTCCCTAAAACCAGGCTTTCCTGCCTTACCTTCTATTGAGAACCTTACTTCTCTATCCCCTTTCACATATCCTGCTTGATCTTTAAATGTTGGCAATCTTAAATGCCAACAAGATATTTGGGGAAACATTGAGTAAATTTGAATATAAATTAGATATTATGTTAATAAACTATTGTCAATTTTCTTACATATGCTAATGGTATTGTGGTTATACAAAATAATATCTTTAGGTTTAGAAGATGCCTGCTGAAATATTTAGGGGCATATTTTGAAATAGTTTGCAGAGATACTTGCAGATAAACATAGAAATATAGATATAGATTTAGGTTCAGACATAGGTAGACAGAAGAACAAAATATGGCAAAATATTAATAATCATTCCTGGTAGTGAGTGTATGGATGTTCATTGTACCATGTAGCCTTGCTCAAACTATTATATGTTTTAAACTTTTTTATAATAAAAAATAGAAAAAAGTTTAAAAAACTAATTTGACCATCTTTTAGATCCTAACCCCTCCCCAAGTCCTCAATCTTTGTCAACATTTTTTCTCATGCTCTTTGTAGGTGAATTTTTTCATTCTTTAATTCTAAATAGCATCCAAATATAGTTAAATATCCCCTCATAATCTCTGGCTCAGACTTCACCTTCAGTTCCTGTACAGATAATATAGCCAATGAACTATATCCCACCTAGATATCTCATATATGTCTCAAGTTTGTCAGATCTAGAACTGAAGTCTCGATTCCCACTCCACAATACGTCTATTCATATTTCAGTGTTCTTCAACTTAAACGCTTAACACCTGTTTACAGTCCAGCCCTTAAGTCAGAAATATGGGTATTATCTTTGATTCTTATATTTTTCTCGTCCTTTACCCAATCAATTAAGAGATTCTATCAATTTGACCAATAAAATACAACTCAAAACTGAATTTTTCCCCAGGTTGCTACAACTACTCTGTTCCAGCCTACATAATTCTCCTTGTCTGAACTAGAACAATATCCTCTCAGTCACCATCTGTACTTTCTTTCTTGTCCCATTAGAATCCATTTTCCACAGATTATCCAAGCTAACATTTCAAAAACATACATCTAATCTTTAAATCCTCTGATTAAAATAAAATGGCTTCCCATTCCACTGAGAACAAAAATCTATGCTCCTGATGACTTCAATGAGGACTTCCATGCCCTACTTGGTCTAGCCCCTGGCCACTTCTTCCACTTCATATCAAGCTTCTCCCCACACTTATTCATTGTTCCCTTCATACCAGCTTCCTTTCTGTGCTCATATTGGTTGTGCTATTGTCTCCTTAGAAGTTGTGTTCATGCTGTTTTATCTGTTTCATGTGCATTTTATATTTACTGACTTCACAAATCCTCAAATAACACTTACTCTGTCTGGGTTCTTTGTAAAAGAGCTTTCAGGATATGGACTCATTTAATACAACAATCCTATGAGGTAAGTCCTATTATTAATTTCCTTTTATAAATAAGGAAAATGAAGCATAACAAAGTGGAATGATTTGAATAATTTTATATGGATCATGCTATAAACTGAATTAGATTCCCCCAAATTTATATGTAAAACTCCTAACTTCCAATGTGATGGTATTTGGAAATGGTGCCTGTGGGAGGTAATTATAATAGATTATAATTGAGTCATGGAGGTGGGCCCTCATAATTGTATTAGTGGCTTTGTAAGAAGAGAGAGAGTTTCTCTCTGTCTTCTATGTGAGCACATAGTATTATAAGAAGATAGCCATCTGTAAGCCAGGAATCAGGCTCTCTTCAAAAGCTGAATCTAAAGCTTGAGGAAGTGGTTTACCCAGTCTCAGGGACCTCAAACCCTTGTGAATGAATACCTTCTCTATGCCAGCATTGTTCTTTGCACTAAAGTTGCAAAAGTAAACAAAATAGAGCATGATCTTACTCTTATAGAGCTTACATTCTAATGAGAGATTTAATACACAATGTTATTAACTCATTAATTAAAAATTACTTCTGATAATGATAGTGCTGTGTTAAAAAATTAAGTGGGGTCATGTGAAAGCAGAGTTACTTGGTGTGAAGATTGCTGATTATCCAAAAGAATCCATCTTTCTATAAAAGCAGGATTGTATTATGCACATGACTGATGGTTTCTGCTAGAATTATGTACCCAGACCTTTTCTTATTCCCCAGAGTGATAAAGTATTGCTGTATCTTCGCTTTAACAAGTGTTGAGAACTGTTTCTTTGTCTTATTATTCAAGTAACATCCATTGACCTACACATAGTGGTCTGTATGTGCCTGAGATTTCAAGCAGATTTACAAGAACACGGGTAAAAAGATAGGAGAAAGGAAAGAACATTACTTCCAAAAGAGACTGTTATTTTCTAATGACTTTTAAGCATTCTTAAGATACACATGAAAATCATTTTCTGAAAGGTTCTAAAATCCTTAAAGAATGATGGAATGAAGGAAGGAATGCAAAGGCCTATGAAAATAATGAAGAAATTATCCAAAGGAGCAGATGAGGCAGCATAAAACAAACAGGAGGCCACATCAGAGATGCCAGAAGTTAAAAAACTTTGTACTCAAATCTAAATTTTATGTTTCACTGTGGGACATAAGTCTATGGTGACAAACACAGAACCTGCAGCCAGAAATAAGTAGAAATACTAGGCAAGTGTATAGAACAAAGAAAGAGCTTATCTTTTTTATTCTACCATCAGTGAAGGTGGAAAAAATATTTGTTAATCACAGCACCATTTGTTAAGTAAAGGCCAGTGGGCTTAAAAATCACCATCTGTCATACAGGACTGTAAATATTCTTGCTCTGTTACTGTTTTTTATGTTATATAAGAGTGAAATAAATAATTTTCTCTAGGTAATCAGAGAGATTTATAAATGTTAAGAGATTTAATTTGGGGAATTCCCTGGTGGTGTAGTGGCTAAGGCTTCAGCGCTGTCAACGCTGTGGCCTGGGTTCGATTCCCAGTCGGGGAACTACTCACATAAAAAAAAAAAAGAGAGAGAGAGAGAGAGATTTAATTTGAAGTGTTGTTGTAACTGCTGTTGTTCTGCCTATAGCAACAGTCTCCAAGTCTAGCAGTCCCGATGTCTGAGCGTTCCCTTCAGCCTGTTGGGGGATGCAGCTGAAGAAGGAGGCCAAGAGAAGAGCTCTAGTGCCCTGTTCTCGCCCATGAGTAAAAGATTAAAGGTGGTTCCGGTTCTGTGGCGAAGCACCATTACTTTCTACTGAGCTAACTGTCATTTCACTGCTCTAATGAAAGCCTTCCAAATGCTCCCCATTCACCTCAGGATTTAGTAAAAATTCCAGGACATGGTTTAAAAAACACTTTATCCCTACCAGGTAGATCATGCATATCTACTTTTCTCTCCCTGCCACATCTTTCCATGTTCTCAGCTCCTGTTCTTTAGTTCTGGTCACATGGAACTACTCAGAAATTCTCAAAACACTCTCTCTCTCTCCCCTGCCCCACCAAGAGAGCTTGTTTTAAGTTTCACCGAACTCAAGATGTGTTATTATTAAATATTGCTGTTTACAGAGGGTAGTAGTGCTTATTCCTCCTTTTATCCATTTAATAACCACTCACAAAGCGTCTTCTCTGTTTAAGGCACTGGGGAGTCTAAACAAGACATGTTCTTGTCCTCAAGATGTTCAAAAGGTGTTACACATACTCTTAAAAATAATAACTCAATAAACAGTGAGTACCAGAGGGAATTATGACTTTAACATTACCTACCTGTGCATACTTGTATTTTGGCTTTTAATAATCTACTTCTGTGTATTTTGCTAACATTAATTAAATATACACATTTTTCCTTCCCAGCAAGAACTAGGTATCTTGACAGCAAAGAACTCACACTGCGTTTATATCGTGCATAGCATTGTTCCTCTAAATTTACCATGACTCACCATAATAAATACATTTTTCACTGTGATTCAATGACACATATAAACCTATCTATAAGAAGTATTTCATAAAAATATATCTACCATTCAACATCAATATATTCTGGTATTTTATATTTTTAATATTCTACTCTAATTCATCAAAAAAATCTGCAAAGTATTAGTAAAACATGTGCACTGATATTTGATGAATGACCACATGGCTGAAAGATAATATAGCATAAGGATTAGAATTCAGGGTCTGAAATAAGACAGATGTGAATTTAAATTCAGGATTCACCAGTCATTAGCTATGTAACCTTGAACAAGTTATTTATCCTCTTGAAACCTCAATGTCTTCATACTGAAAACGGTGAAAAAAGTACATGCCTATTGAGAGAGTAGAAGAGATCGTGCATATTAAAGCATTTACCATAATAAAAAGCATATAAGCACTTAGTAAATGCTAGATTCTCAAATATCTTCCAAAGAAATGAAAAATAGACTTCTATCTATTTCATTATATTTCAGCAGCTAGAAAGATATTAGAATGAGTTACCAATTAGACACTTTTCTGTTGAGTTACAGAAGAGAATCAATCCCATTCTTTTTTATTTAATGTGGCTCAAATGTAGTAAAAAAAGGAGGTGATGGGGGAAATGGAATACATAATATTGTGAGGATTCTCCAAGTCTTACAATCTTATGGGAGTTTGACAAACAAATCAAGAATGAGTATCTAGGACAAAATGCCTGTACCCCAATGTAACTTCAAGTCCTGACACCTGTAGACTAACTGTAGGGCTAATTTAAATAGCACAGACATCTGGCATTTTGGCCTGGATTATGGCCACTACCCACTCAGCCATCTGTGACATCTTGGCTACACAGACTTACCCCAGATATAATGTAGAGCAGCCTCTCTACTGTGACCTATGAATTTTCTGTCAAAACAGAGAATTCTAGGGCTCTTAGGAAAAGCAAGTTTAAGAAGTTCAAACACTCTTAAACCTTCCTAAAGAAGCCAGATTATTATTTATCATTTTTTCACCCCAAAGAACTCCACTAACCCCAGAATCAGCTGGTAGAGAGACGAGGTCACCAGGACTAAGAAACTCCTGAAGGACATTTCTTACAGTCTCCAGAAAGTTCTGGTAAATCAACATAATAATCTTGTGTCCTCAAAGCTGAGAAGGCACATTTGTAGCTTACGTCCCCCAAATCCTAAAACAGCTAAATGGTCATGGAATAAAACTCACTCCCTGAATACATGTAGCAACTTGATACCGGTGCTGGTTACAGAAAGAAGGACTGATGACGATGATTCCTGTGAAGTGAGACCCACTTACTCACGAGACTTCGATACATAAGCTTTGGCCTTTGGACCTGCCACCAATGTTGGAGAATAAATAAATGAATGAAATTCATTGAATTAAACAAATAAATGGCAAGGATTCAGCACAGAGTTTAGGAAGCATAAGTAATCAGATACAGTCATATGTCTAATCAGCTGGAAAGAGGTTCTGGGTGCTACTTAAAACATCAGTGGGAGTGTCGATCTACCATGTCACCAATATATTTTTTTCAAAATGCTTGGGCAGCCAGATAAATTGCTCTGTGGTTTTCCATTGCTACTTGTGGATTTACAGTGTTTATAAACAGCTGTGTTAGCATCCTCAGATTCCAAAATAATGGTCTTATTGCACTGAAGTGCTTTCATAGTTCATATGTCTAGCAATGGATAGGCAGGTATTTTTGTTGATATGGCTGTGTTTGCAGCACCTGGATTATGACAAGAGCCAGTAATTCCTTTTGTGTGGCCAGTGGTAGCAAGTGGTAGAAACTCTAACTTTGACATAATACAAAGAACCTCCAAATACATTTTAACTTGCCCCATCTGGGTATCTGCAATGGTAGAACAAAGAACACACATCATATGACTCAAAGACATTGTACCACATGAGCCCTGACACCCTTTGCACTGATCCACCTCCTTACCCAGCACTCAATGCTACACAAACACGGAACTTGTCACGGTGCCCTGAATGAACCGTGTTTTGCAGTGTCATTGAACCTGCATGTGAGATAGTGAGTGCTTTGCTGGAATGCCATACCTTGCTCTCTTATCCACCTGGAGAATAACCACTTATCTTCATCCCCCAACTCCATTATCACCTAGAAGTGTCACCCTTCTCCTCCAGTCATTTCTCCAGGCAGAAATTTCAGACTTCTTAATAAACTTTCTAGACTTGGAGCCTCTTGAAGACAGTGCACATGTCTCAAGGGATCTGTGTCTGTTATGGCCAGCACAGTGTCTGACATTGGGGACGTAACTGTCAGCTAAAGAACTTTCAGGTGAATGCCATTATTTCCTTATCAAAACCAGGGTAGAGGGGGCTGGGAATTTACAAACTGGAAAGTGAAGGTAGAAGAACATCTACGGGACTGAGCATGGGAATCTCAGGGAAGAGACGGTTTTCCACTCCTTTGTGCAGCTGGGCCATACTTGGAAATGACCAGTGTCGGGCAACATAACAATATTATTTGTTTCTCATATAGGAGTCCCTAATTATAGCCCTCTAATTATGGATCGCTTTCTGTCTCCATTCTGGATTTGCAATTAAACACGTAATTTTCACCATATTCTCAGAGATGTTCAAAGCCTAAAAGAGATTATAGGCCATTATCTACAGGACATACTAGGAAATGCTGATGATATTAAAGATAATCAAAGTGGGAGGCAGAAAGTGTAAAAGTCTTTACTCAATGTAAATCTGCATTCCTTGTACAAGTATTTAAATGGTTTTCACTATAGCAAAAATATATAAGAAGTCAGTAAGTGTCCATTAAATGCTTGTGACATGTCCACCAACATCATGTCTGCTCTTGGGAAGCTTGCATTCTGATAAGTCAACACAAAAAAAATATTTTAAAAATAGGAAACAAGAAAATTCAAAATACTTGCCAACTTTTGTGGTTCACAGATGAAAATAAAAGCCAGACATGGCGCTTACTGTGGTGAGGGAAGACGACATATCAGAAGACCATGGGAAGGGTTACTCACCTCCTCCATGGTCCTATAGGGCAGTAGTATTTTAACTACAAGGCAGTGTGACCAATGAATATGGGATTTAAATGAGAAGGTCTGAGTTTTAAGTATCATGTTGCCTCTTACTAGCCATGTAATTTTGGACCACTCACATATTTCTGTGCCTCAGTGTCCCCACTGGTCCTATGAAGATATTGTCACTGCCCAGCTTTTCTCCCCAACATATTTGCAAGATCCAGACAACATAAAGTGGGTGAAAGCATTTTCCACATTGTAAATCACTATCCTATTGAATATGAAAATGCTATTGGAAGTGCTCATATCAGGTACTCATAATAGTCTGTAGGACAATAACTTATTTTCCTCAGTCTGTTTTGCTTTGTTTTCTTGGCTCTCAGCAATCCAATCCAAGTTCCTTATGTTCATTTAATAACATTTCTTGTCAAATTTCTCATATGTACAGCTTTACAGGCAGCCAGCACATGAGCTGCAGGCTGGCTGCTAGGATTATTTTCAGAAAGGGGCAGGCAAAAGAATGCCTTATTCTAGCCCAAAGCAGGCAAGGCTTTCTTGTTAAGGACTCTCCCAGAGGTGAAACATTTCAGCATTCACATCATTTTTTTCTTTCAAAGCCTCTCCCCTGAGCCCACTGTGCCTTGTCCATGGTACACAATTCAGAATTACCCTACCACTTAGGACACCAGGATCCGGAGGCAGTAGCAAAAGCATTTCAAATTCAGGAGGGGAAACATTAGTGAGAACAGCATTTAATATGCTGTGTGCCGCCAGGATCAGGGGCTTAGGCTTCCCATTTCAGCTCCACTGGTTAGACTGCAATCTGAACAAGAGTGTGCAGTGATGCAGTGTGATGGGCCCTCGCCTGTGCCGAGCAGCAGTTTTATCATCAGTAAGGAAGCATTAAGTGAACCCCAGGGATAGCATGTGTATTGTATTCAGAGGAAGGGGTGAACATCCATCAACACCGTGTAATTTAAAAGGTTTCCACGCTGTTCACAAGAAGCTATAAGCTTAGATTCCTTTGTCCCAGTTAAAGAGAAAATGGTCCTAGTAAAGAAAGATGGATTAAAAATAGTAGTTACCCACAAAGTGAACTTAAATGATAAAGGAAGGCATATAGGATAATGGACGTCGCCCAGCACATTAGAGAAGACACACATTATTTTGTATTTGTGGAAGAGCACACTTTGGGAATTGTGATCTAGAAACCCATTCAAATAAATCTTTTTATTGTCTTTGATTACACAACCTGCTAGACCCTCCTTGTCAGTTTAGAGTCGTCTCCTATTACAGTGGAACAGCAATTGGTCTTTATGCTAAGAAAACAAAGTCTGACAATTAAGTTCACAAACTCATCTTGGAAAAGTGCTACATACCTGATTATTGAATATCACTTCAAAGTACTCCCCCTGGGAAGCTAGCACTGACACCAGTGCCTAGTCTACCCTCAAAGCAATTTTGGAACTCTTTTTCTATAATGGCTATCAGAGCTTTCATTGTATTACCTTTGATATCCTGACTGTCGTCAGAATGTTTTCCTTTCAGTATTTCTTGTATCTTCAGGTAAAGAAATAAGTCACTGGGGGCCAGATCAGGTGAGTAGGGAGGGTGTTCCAATACAGTTATTTGTTTACTGGATAAAAACTCCCTCACAGACAGTGCTGTGTGAGCTGGTGTATTGTCATGATGCAAGAGCCATGAGTTGGTGAAAATTTCAGGTCATTTTCATTTAACTTTTTCATGCAGCCTTTTCAGCACTTCAAAATAGTAAACTTGGTTGACTGTCCAGTTGGTACAAATTCATAATGAACAATTCCTCTGATATCAGAAAAAAAAAAAAGGTTAGCAACATCCTTTCAACTCTTGATTTGGACTGACAGAATTTTTTGGTCATGAAGAATTGGCTGACTTCCATTGTGCATTTTGATGCTTTGTTTCAGGGTTGTATTGGTACACCCATGTTTCATCACCAGTGATGACATGGCCCAAAACATCATCTTGCCTCTCCAAAAGGTCTCGGCAAACTTTGATTCTCCTTTGCTTTTGTTCATCAGTGAGCTCCTTTGGGACCATTTTTGCACACACCTTTCTCATGCCTAGATTTTCAGTTAAGGTTTTTCTGTTTCTCTATCGATGTTTACTTCATCTAGTATGCTTCTCACAGTCAGCCATGATTTTGATGCACAATTTGACAAATTTTGCAATGTTTTCAGCAGTTCTGCTCATTACTTGCCCCCCTGACCTCTCTTCGTCAGGGACACTCTCTTCCCTCAGAAAACTGTTTAATCCATTTGTACACTACTGGTTTCTTCATGGCATTATCCCCATAAATTTAGACTAACATATTGCTGATTTCACTTCCACTCTTGCCAAGTTTAACAAGAAATTTAATGTTTGTTTGTTGCTCTAATTCAAGCTCTGACATTCTTGTGATGCCACACAAAAACATGCAACAATAATGAAGGCCACTTACCAAGACACTAACACACACTGACACAAACACAGCTGTGAGACAGAGACATACCAAGGTTATGAAACCTTACCAACTTGTTTGTACAGTGCTGTCACATAAGTACACACTGGAAAGTTCACAAACTTATTTGTCACACCTAGTAAACTTGAGGGGAGAAAAAGGACAAACAGAATGGGAAGGATAAGAAGATAGAGATATATGAGGCAAGATTTCATTATCCAAGTTAGATAGCACTCCTGTGCCTGAAATAAATATAAACATTCCAGACTCTCTTCATACACAAATGATTATAACTTCAATCCTACAGTCTCACCAGTTCTACCCTGTATTCCCTGCATTTTTTCAATTCCCTGCCACCAGACCTTTGTCTCAGATGTCCCTTCTATCAGTGCTGTCTTCTTGTCATGATAGCACCTGCTGAAATCTTCCTCCTTCTTCACTCAACTGAAGGTAAGGCCACATGATTATTTTATCAATGAGCTTTCTCACATCCTGCTACTTAGAATTAATCTCTCCAAAGAAATTGCTTTTAACTGTAGTTTAACACAAAGTACACATGTGGATTAGAGTTGCTATTTGTGAAAACATTAAGATGAGCCCCACTAAATTACAGTCTGCGAAGTCAGGCACCATGCCTTAATCACCTCGCGTGGCTCGCGGTGGGCTGGCTGTTTTTGCACAGTGTGCATATGTCATGCTAGAAAGCAAATGCAGGTGATGCACAACTTGGAGCCCTGCATGTATGACCAATTCATACATGGGACTAGTTCATGGACCTCCATGCCCCTTTTGCCTTTTATAAGAAAGGTTGCTATTCTCTCTCAGCTTTCACCCGATCTCCAACCTCTCAGTTACCTCTTCTAACCCTGAGACACTGGAACTCAATCTTGTCAGATTTGTCAATAACATTTTTTTAGAGGACTGCCTAACCTAAAATTCATTCATATATTACAAATATAACTGACGCTTATTCTAACTTTGAATTTGTGATTGTGGGGATGTCCACAACCTTTAAAATTTGACAAAAGCTTTTGTTTACTTAAACATTTATAAATGAAGTTTATTTACTGTATGGTTTTTCATAAGAAATCTATATATATTTACTTATAACAACCCTATATGGTAATATTTTTCCTACTTTTAAGTAATACAAACTAAGGCACAGAAAACTGAACCTTTGAAATATGGCTTCGGAGTCTACACTTTTAATCACTGAATAGATGGAGGAGTCAAGTCCTCTGAAACTCTGATACCACTACAGGAAAAACTAGTTTATTTGAAATTGTATATGATGTCAAAACTGAGGTCAGAACATAGAAATTAAAGACTAGAGATGGTAGGTCCTGTTTTTTTCAGTATACCTAGGCTGAGCTCAATAGATAGAGATTGAATTAATTACCAATTGTTTCCAATTACTTGTAAGATTGAGGGAGTAATTCATTATTAGGATGTTATGTTTACTTGGATACATGTACTTTTGAATAAAAATAAAACATAAATTATACAGAAAAAATACCTAACGACCATTTGCTAACACTCAGGAATCAGCTAAATTAAAGTTCAATCTCCTCAGAATTTTTGGTTCTTAAAAAACACTGCTTCTCCTGGAAAGATAGTGAATTCTCAAGAATGATTTAACAGATCAATACAGATCGTAACATCATTCTTTGGGGAAAAGTAGTCTCTTTTATGTGGTCTTCTGATCCTACTGGGTTATACACGAATGGGTCTTCAGCCTGGAACACTTTCTCACCAAGAGATGAAGAGTCCCCACAGCCTGTGCTGGCTCTGTCACCCTGTGTGGAAATACCTTCTCCTGTTTCAGACCCAACGTGTGCTGCTTTGTCTAAAGAATGTACATCTTATGGCGCCTGGACAATCCCACTACTGTGTCTTTTGGGGAAGGGAGGGATCCATCTGTGGCAGAAGTTGAGGAGTATATGCAGGTCAACTGCCCTTTTTGGCTCCAGAAGGGACCTGCCAGCCATGGAGGACAGACCATACTACAGAAACTGATCTTGCTCTGTCTCTTATCCACATGAATAAAATGTACTCCATCCAGTGCTTGACTTCATTGTGTTTTCCGTGGCAACTCATACTAAAAGGTAAAGGGCAGAAGTGTTCAGACTTCTCCTCCTAATACTAGGCAGCAAATGTCTTCTTGCTCAACACATCACCTCCCTGGGACCTGATTTGCAAAGGTTTCCAGTGTTGTTTCTTCTGTAGGGCCTGCTTCTCACCCACCCACACTCCCCTTCCCAAGATGTTTTTCTCATTAAATCCTCCCCGTTCTTCAAAACTAATTTTACACACATTCTCCTCCACTGTCACTGCGCCTGAGATGCACCTCTTCAGAGCTCCTACCTTATCGGATTCACACCGTAGTCTCAGCAATCAGCACATTCAACAAGAATAACCCATTAACTTACAGCCTTTATCTCTAGACTTCTTATTCAGGCTTTGTCAAGATACAAAAACATGCATAATCCCCACCCTCATGAACTTATACACCAGCAAGAGAAACACATATCAAGTAATTAATCATACCCAAATGAGCCAATGTCAAAATACAATGTGATGACTGTTATGAAGAGTGCTCAGGGTACATAACAGAGAAAAATGAAATAAAATGAAGAGAAAATACTTCAGAGGCAAGATGAGGGGGAGGGAGGGGCCTTATTCCCTGAGGAAGCAGTCATTTGAACTAAGTTTTAAAGGAAGAATGAGGAAGCATGCTCCAGTCAGACCACCACCACAGGCAAAGGTCCTAGGGGTGGGAAAGAATGATGGCACATGCACTCTGAGAATAAGGCGAGTGCAACAAAGCAGATAGAACAAGCGGCAGCACATTATGAGCAGAGGACAGAGAGATGGCAGAGACCAGATCCTGCAAGAAGTCCTGGAGAACCAAGAATATTATTCCTTAAGAGTACTGAGACACACATAATCAAATAATCAAATTTATGTCTCAAAATGACCAAGAGATACAGAAGGAATAGAGGGTAAGAAGGTGGTACGCTTGGATATGTGAGGTCACTGAGGAGCCTACTGCAGTGTCCAGTGGAAGGTGACTTGGACTGAAATGGCTACCAGAGAATAGAACATAATGGACTGAGCCAAAAGATATTTAGAAGGCAAATATTTGGATATTGGTGACAGATTTAAACTCATTCAATGTGTTTGGAATAGGAAGAGTAATTAGAGGTGATGACTAAAATCCCTGCATCTCTGAGAACATACAATACTGCCAGGCTGTTCAGCTTGATGGAAGCTGAAACTCTTCCAGAGAGAAAGAGAGAGAGGAGGGAATTCAGCAATGAAGTATCTTCAATTTGACACATGTTTTGCTCTCCTAGGCATACTTTCCATCGATGGTCTCCAGTGGGTGCTCTTACAGAGGCCTCCCAGAAGTTGCTGGTCTTATCAGCAATGAGAATGGCCTAGGCAGTACTGACTGAGGGTTTTTTGCTTTTTACTTCACAAATGAAGCCTCAGCTGTATCTCCAGTGAAATGTTTGTAGATTCCATTAGCTGTGGTCCCCAGAGGACCACTTATATATACCCTTGTCCCTTGCCAGATGGTTCAACACCACCTTCTGGGCTCAATAAGGCACAGTTGTGATGCTCAGTTTTCTTTTTTAAAAAAATAAAAATTATTTATTTGAAACTCTCACCACCATAGTCTTTACACCCACCCTGTCTCCCATTATAAACACTATATGTTAATTGACTAAGGAAATACATGAGAATAATATAAGAAAATAAAAATAAAAATAAAAATAAAAATAAAAACCATCTGTAATTCCTCCACTAGGGAAACAAAGAAAACAACACTATTATCTAAAGAAATAATGAATAATAACAGTTAAGAGCTTAGGCTTTAAGGTAGACAATAACTTTGGCCTTTATCCTAAAATCATTGGGAAATCAAATAATCAGATTTATATTTTAATGTAATTTGCTGCAGTATAGACAGAGAAAGAATGAATGGGTGAGGATACAGTATGCTTAGATGTAGAAAGATCAATTCATAGTCCAAATGGCAACTGCAGCCATTAAGAATCTATTTGATTCCAGCCAAGATGGCAGAGTAGGAAAACACTGTGCTTGCCTCCTGCCATAACCACATCATGTTACAGAATTTGGATTCTACCTGAATTACAAGAGTGATAACACCAGCCCCAATATACCTTAGTCTCCTAGCCTGTATCTAGAGATCAGCGGGTGATGGGGGGGATGAGAAATTCGGCAAGAAAATATTGCCTAAGGATAGCGTTTCCCACCCCTTGATATACCTTGGGAACAGACAGGGAAACCTCACTGTTTTACTGATTGAACCTATATTAATATCTTGCCAGCACCTATTAAAACAAGTTCATCTATGGATTACCTAAAAGAAAACTTTTCTATACCCAGTTTTATATGGTGTCCTAAAGTGGCTTAGCTTCCTGGGATTTTTATTAACACCTGAGATAATTATTAGGTAGTGTACTCCAGCTAACAAAACTGCTTTCCAAACTTGGTGTCAGAAACAAACTACCTCATTAGGCCACATTTCCAGAATTCCCACTGTGTAGAGAGCTCTCTTTGAGGCAGGTTAACAGGGGTTTTTTTTTGTCACAAATTACTAAAACTCAAGGCCATTCATGCAATGGGAATAACAACAGAATTTTCCTGCCATTGCCCACCCCTGTCTTGAAGGAAAAATCAGACCAAGTTGCCACAACCAGTCTGCTTGTCATCCAGAGAAGCACCCTGTGGATCACAGCGAGTATCTCACCACAAAATCAAATGCCCAAGCTCATTCAGTGGGTCTGACGGCAATACTTCTCCTTGATATGTGCGTTTTCCTTTGGGAAGATCCCTCACAGCTGCCACTGGCTCTCATACTGACTCAAAGGGAATGTTGCACAAAAACTCAACATAACCTTCCTCCTCCAGCTCTGCTCCAACGTGCTGACAGATTCATTAGCTGGACATGCCAAATTATCATAATTTAGGAAGCATAACATGTATGCCTAAATGAAGGCAAGGCAGATCAAAAATAGCTTTCTAATCAGTTTCTAGAGGGGGTGAGGGTCAAAAGATCATCAATCCTGCTGACGATTCATGTTTCAACATCTTGCCAACATGGGAAATTAAATGACCGATTTCCAGCTGCTCTGCCCAGCAAATGCTGCAGTTCTAAGGTGTAGAACTGAATCTCAGCCACAGTCCTCCAAACATAGGACTATGAGGCAGTTCTCCATGATTCTCCACTTGGTGCAAGGGAAAAAAAATAAATTAGACCTCCCCCCCACTCAACAGACTCCTATATAGAAGGAAGAATTGGCAATACAAATGTATTCACAGACTTCGAGTTGGTAGCAAAATATTGATTTTAGCTTCTTAAAATAAGTAAAATGTGTGGACTTGGGAAAGACTCATGTGTAGGAGGGAATCATATCTCCAAAGGTGAAAGAAGACAACAGAAAAGCAGATTGAGAGCAGTGCCAGCAACTTTCTCACCACCAGCTCCAAGGCTGTCGGGTTCGTAGATCTGGGTGGGCAGCCAGGAGCTCCAGGACGCACCAACTACCAGTAGGAATTTATTGCACTGAGTGGTCCACTTCCCCCATTTGTGTTAGACATAAACCAGGAGGTCATGCGGTCCAGCAGAGCTCCCTAGGTTCTGGGATTTTCAGGAGCCTGTGTTCCAAACTGGTCTTCGTGTTCTCTGTCTCAGATCTTATAAAATAGAAATGATACCTGTCTCATAAGAAAAGGGTTTTATAAGCTCTTGAAACGAAAATGCAGCCCTAATGGAAGTCTGTGCTCTGCATAAACGGTGTGGCAGCCGCCAGGTGGGAGGAACCCGAGACTTGGAGGGGGAGACCTGGGACCTCTATTCATGATTAAGCTGCTCTGACTTTCAGAGACCTTGCTCTTAGCCCTTAGCCTAGGAGCAATGGTGCCTGTCTGCCTCCTGCTCTGGGCTCCTGTGAAAAACAGAAGCTATAAAAGAACTTCATTAATGTGATGTCCTATAAAGGAAAGACATGATGAGACACAATACTTGGTGCTACTTTGAGGAGGACAAAGGAACCAGAAACTAGTCTTCACATGCCTTCACTGTGGTGGCAGATGGATGTTAAACCAGCATTCCCACAGCACTTCCAGCTGCCTGGAGGACAAACAGTACTGGGACATAGGAATATTCATTTACAGACACTCAAAATGTTTCCCACAATCCAAAGATCCTACAATTCAGAAGAGACCTCAGGATAGATGGCTCTCTAAGAACTTTTCTTGGATTGATTGGTTGGTTGGTGTTGATGTCTTTGTTTTTAACCTAACAAGGTAATCACAGACTTCCCAAAAAGCAGCTTCTGAAACTGCAAGAGGCACATGAATCAGCCAGCAAACTTTGTAAAATGTAAATTCTGATTCTGTATATCTGAGGCAAGGCCTGCGTGTGTACCTTTCCGACAAGCTCCAGGGTTCTGCCTTTTCTGCTGGTCCACAGATGACATATGAAATAACTAGGCTACAGAGGACACGTGAGAGAGCCTAGGATGGATTTACGACGTCATGTACTTTTAGAGTAGAAAGTACCTGAATTTAAAACCCTAAATCTGCTTACGAGGACAGTGAGGTCGAGGGTTGGCCAACTTGTCCAGCATCACTAGAAGGCAGATCTTTCACTGCCTTCACCGTCTGCCCACTTGTGCTCCTCCACGTTCTCCCCTCTACCGGTCTGACTATCACTCACTTGGTCCTGTTGTCTTCGAGAGTCTTTTTCTGTCTCTTTCTGCTCCTATTGGAAGTAAGGGAGAATGAGAAGGAAGAACGTGACTATGGTATACAAAATGTATCCTCGCTCGGAATCATGGAATCTCTTACCTAAAGGAGATAAGGAAAGCAAAGAGAATAGGTTTCCAGAGGAAAAAAGAAAAAAAAAAGGTGACCATGTCCTAGTTCTTAATGTTCCAAATGGCATTTAACTTAAAGTGATTAGTTCTTTGCTCCAAGGGTGGCCCCATTTCTCACTGCATTACATTTAAGAGGGCAATAGTGACCGAAGCTGGGCACCTAACTCATTAGTACCATCAAAAAAAGAAATCTCTAGGTGCGAGTAGGAGAGTAAATTTTCAAGTAAAAATTTTGAAGCTGAGAGTAATCAACATAGGTTCTACTTGTGGGCTTTCTTGCAAAACTGAAAAGTGGATGAGATACAATTTGCATTGAATAAACTTCAGCTCAGCTCCCCATCACACAAATTTATGAAAGCCATGCTTAAAAAGTTGCCCTGAAGTATCAGTTCTTTTTTATGCTAATTATCCAACCAAACACATGAAATTGGGACTGTTTCCTTTGCTCCATCTTTTCTGTCTCACAGAGGTGCACCTAAGGATAGGAATGAAACAGAGGAAAAGGGGACTGAAGAAGTAGAGAGAATTGCTTTAAAAAAAAAAATTGAAACTCAGCCAAGACAGCTAAATTTACACAGAATTTTCCATTTTAGGGAATTTTTGTATTTTCACCTACTGCTTGATCACGAATGGAGTTTTGAAGAAAAAATTGGCTCTAAACCAGGCTTAACACATACAAGGAAATATTTGTTCCCAAGTGCTTCTATTATGCCAGTAAATATTGAACAGCAATGAGTCTGCTTCACACAGTGAGAACTTCGCACTTCACTCAGCACCGTACTCCGTGCCTGTCCCAGGATAAGCACTAACCCTTTCATTGCATTAGCTGACTTCAACTTTTTTTTTCAAAATATGTCAAAAAGCCACAAAAATAAAAAGTTGGTATTTTGACTATTTTGTGTATTTAATAATAACATTTTGAGCTGCTTTGTATATAAATGACATTATTGTTATTTTAAATTTTTGTTATAAGGTAATAAATTTACCATTATATTGAATTTTAGCAAAAAAATACTCAAAACATACTATGTGGCACCCATTAGATTTAAGCATAGACAAATTAAAATTTAATGGCATTGATGACATAAAAAACTTATTACAAAAGGTTTACATGACATGGCATACAAAATATCTTTGTTATTGATAGTGCAAGCCAAAGGAAAATGCATTTTAAAATTTGTAATTGGAGAAAAGTTTTTTTGAGCTCATGGGGTAAACTTGAACACTGCAGTCAGTGGATGGAAATATTTATTTGGATATATCTAACATTGCAACAAAAGGGTTAAAGTTTCATAAGAAAATACCCATGATGGCTGTGCTACTAGGATTCATAGAACTCTCCCTAGGTTATTTGGATTTCATTATTAACACTTATTTTTAAATACTCTTTTTAAGATTGGAGGCCTTACAAAATTAAGATTAAAATACCCTAGAACTCATATATGATAAATAACAAGACAAATTTAAGAGTTTAGAAAGTTTTGCTGTGGTCTGAATAGCTTCTTTCAGTTCACTCAGGTACCACTAACTAAATAGCCACCTACGGGGACCTATACGATCTCTAAGAGCTTCCCACATTTATGTCACCTTAAGAATTTAGCCCCCTTTCATCAAATTTGGGTTTCCTAGTTATTAAATTCTATAATAAGTAAGAAATTGCACAGATCCTATTTAGTCAACAGATTAAGAAATAATTTTAGGTCATTTATATAAAGCAAAACCTAAAGAAATGTGCTTTCATGTTGCAAAAGCATAGGTGGACATTAAGTCTTTGTTTCTCCATGAACTCTAAGAGACTGAAGAGGCATGAGATGAGTGGGAATTATAATTAGTATGAGTTCCAAGGGTGAAAGATACTCAGGTTGTGCACCCAAATGAACCTTCCTGGCAGCAATCACTGGCTTAGAGCCCATCAACCAAACAGCTTTGTTACCTCTTCACCCATATGTCCAACCCTTGTCACCATACCTCTCCCTTCCCCTAACCTCTACCCATTCTACTTCTAGGCAGATCTGACAAAACATACTTACAACCCCCAACAATCTGGAAAAGTGAGGGGGTCTTAGGCTTTGGGGATATAGTATGCAGAAAAGAGAAGTGATCTCGGTGTTTTCAGGATGTAAAGGGCTGTAAAAGTAGAAGAGTAAGAATGACAGAACTTTACAAGAGCTACAGATTACCATGTAACAAAATAGATACTGGGCAACACTTCTCTCTAAAATGGGAAACTAGGACAAACAAAACATGAAAATGGCAAACAATTTCTTCCAAGATTAAGTGACTGCTCCAAAAAGAAAACTAAACTAGCCAAGTACTATTCTGAGTGAATTAACAGAAAAATCAGCAGGTTCAGTGCAATTCCAATCAAAGCACCAGCAGAATTCTTCATGGACTATTCCAGATTCCTAAAATGTATATAGAAGTACAGTGATCCAGAATAGCTAAACAATCTCATAAAGAAGGTAAAGTGAAGGAATCATTTCAGATATAAAAGTTACAGAACTACAGTGATTTAAAAAATGTGGTATCACTGCATTAGGAATGACAAATCAAGAAAATAAAGAGCTCAAAATTACCCAGAAAATATAAAAACAATATCTAATAATGATAGCCAATATTAATGTATAATTTACCAGATATCATGATGGTTAAGAGTACGAACTATGGAGCCAGAATGTCTGCATTCAAATCTCTGTTCTACCACTTAATAGTTATGTCTCACTTTACTCATCTGTAAAGTAAGATGATAATTTCTATCTTACAGATATAAATACCTCCTCCTATCAATGTCCTTGTGCAGAGCCCTCTCCCTTAGAATCATGGCTAGCCCTGTGTGACCAAAAGGACACTAAGAAGTGACAACATGTGTCTTTGAATGCTAGGCACAACAAACATTGCAGCTTCTCTCTTACCCTCTTGAATCACTCTCTCCAGGGGTAGCCAGTTGCCATTATTGGAAGGCCACACAAGTAGCCTCAAGGAGAGCCCCAGCAGATTACACTAGAAGCCCTTCCTTATCCAACAGCTAGCAAAACTTGCTAGACACGTGAGTGAACCACCTTGAAAGTAGAATCTACATCTCCAATCTTGGTTTCAGATCACTATAGCAATAATGTCAGCAAAAGTCTAATAGAGTTGTCAGTACATTGCAGATACTGCATTATTTAGAAATTTCATTAGTGTTATCATTGTACAATACTGGAGATTCAGCAGAAAGTCATGGTACAGAGAGCTCTATTCTGTGCCCACAAGGATAGCGTCTGAATTATATTTGCATTTACAGGGCCCAGTACAGGCTCAATAAAATATGTGTTTATGAAGTGCCAACTACATGCCAAGCACTGCTTTAGGCAATGAATGAATGAATAAATGAATGAATGCCTAAAAAACTTCTCCAGCTCTTCCATCACAGCAGTTCATAACAGAGTAAATAAAATCGTGGCATAGCAAAAAATGAAAACTCAGAGCTTAAACAAATGACCTTTCAAACCAGTCCAAATCCCCACCCCCCTCATTAGACAGCCTAGCCCACCTAGTCTGGCTGAGCACTTTGTCCATTTTATTCATACCACTGATATATCCATGGGGAAGAAATATAGCATGAAACTCAAATAATCAAATCTTAACATAGTACTCACGTATTCCATCCAATTTTTAAATAGTCTTCACAGGTTGATTTAAATTATAGTGAAACAGAGTTTATAGATCTCTCTCTCTCACCCCTCCCTCCCTCCTTCTCTCTCAAATATATTATATAGTTAAACTAGATTAGAACACGTATTTCTTGATCTAGGCAATTTCTTGCCTTCAGTTTATCTGAAGGCAAAAGAAGGAAAGTTTCTTTAAACAACTTAGAAAATATTTGGGGGCACTATTTTACAGTAGATAGATTTGAAATTATACAAATATTTTTCATCCAGTATGCAGAAAAACATTTTCATATTTTAGTCTTCATATTGCACAGTTCCAATACACACAAAATTTATTTACCATGGTTTAAATAATAGTAATCTCCCAATAACATGGTTCAAATTTTAAACAAAGAATATGAACTGCGAATATAATGTCATAAAGTACAAACTGCACTGCTAGCTTCTCAGTTCATAAATCACTTCATAGAAACCAATGTACATCATGATCAATGGCTATTATACCACTTCTGTCATCGTCTGTCAGTTATTTTTCAAGTCACATATATTATTCAGTTCACACAGACACAAACACACAGTAAAGCAAGTTGTGTTGTCTCCTTATTGACAACTGATAAACTCACATGACACAAAAATGGATAATCAAAAGAAGAAATTGGCTGACAAAGATGAAAGTACAGCAAAGAAACAAAAAGTGAAGTAAAATCGTATGTGATTAGAAAATGTTAATAAATGTAAAACAAGATATAGGCCTGTAAGAAGATATAGTATAACTTTTATTGACAAAGTCCAATAAGCATTAAAAAAAAAAAACAAAACAAGATAAAGTCACTTGAACATCTTTTAGTTAACTTGCAATAGGAACAGAAAGCTACTTATGGCTGAAATGAGGCATTCATTTCTAATTTGCATTGAAGACTGTAATAATAAATAGTTTGGTTACCACAGTAATGAATTTAGTTTTGATATTTAAAAAAAACTATAATTACTATGAGATTGAAGAAAAACCTTTAACTACCAATAAAGGCAGGTTTCATAAATTGGCAAGAGTTGATTAATGTTTATGTATCTGGTGACGCTGTAGCTCAGCTAAAGATGCCCCCGTCAAATTTACACCCAGATTCCAAAGAGATATAGAAGAAATTGCTAACCACGGAAAAGTTGGCACTACCACCATTCAAGAGACTCTAGCTATGCAGAACCTTCCAATCAAGCTCACCTCTTCCCATGATCACATCAAAATTACAACTAAATTATAGAACAATCAACCTGGAGAATTATCTGAAGACTAGCTAAATTCCTGTAACTGAGGAGACAAAGAAGCCATAATGAGGCTAGTAGGAAGGGGAGCAACATGAAATGAGATAATCCCACACCCACTGAGAATCAGGAGGTGATATCTCAGTTGCAGATGTCCCTGCCCCTCTGAGGAACAAGGGTCTCAGCCCCACACTGGCCTCCACAGCCCAGAGCACCAGTGCAGGGAAGAGGCCCTGCAACATTTGGCTGTGAAAATCAGTGGGGATTCCATCGACATGAAAAGAGGGCAGCTGAAAAGCCAGGCATCCTCTTAAAGGGCCTGCACATAGACTTACGAACACTTACCCAAGCTCCAGCAAAGGGACACCAGTTCAAAGATGCCAGAGACGTACAGGGAGAAACTGAATAGTGTGGCTTCAAGGCAACAGCCAGAGGGACAGCGCTATCATTCAGGATGTTGAGCTCTCCTCCCACACAACCAGCAGGCAGGCACCATCTTTCCTGTGTTGAGTCCTCCCCCTAAACAAACTGCAGGCACAGGCAGGCCCTAAATCAGAATCTGAATTAACCTGGTGAATACTACTCACCAACCTGATTACCCGCTGAGATATCACCCCACCCAACTCATTCACCACCTGAGGCTCTTTCAGCTATAGGCAGCCAGTCTCAGCGCATGCTGCAGTTTTTCTTAAAAACTCTTAAAGGTTTGCAGGTCCCAGGCAGGCAGCAGCTGGCCTTGGTGTGCCCTTTTCCTCTTGCTGAGTGGCCCCAGGTTTAGCTGTGGTGCCATATCTGAATCTGAATTAACCTAGTGAGCATTGCTCGTATCACCCTGATGACTCCACGAGATCCCACCCCATCCAGCTCACATACAAGTCTCTCTCAAAGGCTGAGCCTTACAGGCAGCCAATAAGCAGAAGCTGGCCTCAGCATGCCCCGTACCTCTTGTTGAGCAGCCCCAGGATTGGTACTAGAGACAGCTGGACTCAATTTTCAGGGTGGCCTCTCCCACATGCTTCCAGGCTTAGTACAGGCAGCTACCAATTGCAGATTGCTCTGCAGCTCCTACCAGGTGTCCCTGGACCAGGTAAAAGCAAAAGCTGACCTTGCCTGCACTGAGCCCCTCCCAAGAGTCTCAGCACACCTTGTGCCTGACTTCAGACCATTACAGAGTACCTCTGGATTAGCCTCACAAGCAGCATACAAAAGCATGATCTCAGCAGGCTCCAGAGCCCTCTGGGGTCAATCCTACTCTAGAGGGGTCATCCCCCACACAGCAGCTCACCCACGGTGGCCATGGCCAATCCAGTCAATCTGATGGTAAACCCCACCCACTGGTGTGCCAAAAGCAATCAAGGCTCAACTACAACAGGGGGCACACACAAGGCACGCTCCTGGAGCACCCAGCTCAGGTGATCAGTAAGACTGCACCACTGGGCCCCACGGGGCACCTACTACATAAGGTGCTCCCTCCATATCATAAGTTGTGATAAGAAATCACGTACCATTCAAACAAGTCTTGATAAGCTTTTTACAAAAAAAGAAATTCTCAATTGAATAATTATCAGTATATCTAATGTTCTAACTTGCAATATATTAAATGAATATTAGTCTTAATTCTTCACTTCTCCACATTTATAGCATACAGTAAGAGAATCTTCAATGTTTTGAAAAAAATAATCATGTAATTTTCCCATTAATTATTAAGATCACTTTTCACAGTTACAGAGTGCACAATCATTTGCACTGTATAAGGGAGAACGGCCTGCATTTGGTAAAGCAGTCAAAATAAAAGACAAAAGAATGAATGTGTAAGATATGACTGATCAGTGGTTAACAGTATAGTTCAAAGCAGATCTGAGTAACTTTAGCTAGCTAGTGTTTTAAATTCAGGATTTCGGGATGGAACAGAAAAACTACTACTTTTTCTCAAGTATCAGAGCAAATTTGCTTTTTGATTTGTGTAACAAAGAGTAGAAAAAGAACTAGAGAGTAAGATTTAAGGAGTCCAGGTTCAAAACTGGGCTCTACCATGAGCTGCCTATGTGACTCAGAGCCAATCCCTCTATTTATTTCATAAACATTTATTGCCAGAACGCTGTTATGTGTTGAGTGTACAAAATCTAATACAATACGAAATCTGGCCTCAAAGAACTCATAGCATATTAAGAAAAAAGAACAGAAATGGTTACAGGATGATTATCACCTATATATAAGATCTAATAATGCCTACCTTCCAGGTTTACTGAGAGAATAAAATAAAACTGTACAAGAAAGCATTTTGTTATCAAGTGTTTGCAAATACTAGCTAGTAGTAACATAATTGTAGCACCTGACAAAAATTATACTAGATTACTCTCATCCAGTAGTTCTCAAAGTGTGGTCTTCAAACCAGCAAATCAGTATCACCTGGAAATTTATTTAAAATGCATGTTGTCAGGCACCACCCCAGAATTAGTGAGCCAGAACCTCTGGAGTTTGGGGCCCAAAAATCTGCATCTTAATAAACCCTGCAGGTGATTCTCACACAGCTAAAGTTTGAGAATCACTGCTGAGTGTTATTTATACAAGATTAAAGCAGATAACAGGAATCCTAGTAGTATAGGACACTCATTTCCCAATTATCCATGAGGAAATTAAAGCAGACTATAACCAAGTCTTGTAATCAACCAGGAAAATCAACAGAAGCCCTAATGACATATCAATCATTATGTTTGTATTAGTCATCTTTTTCTCAAACTCTTCCACCAACATGGAATTCAGAGTAGAGTTCCTGCTCGTAATTCCACTGATAGTGTGAGCTGTTTTGAATCTGAGTTTTAAATCAACACAGATTATAAAAATCTAACACAGATTATAAAAACTTTTTGTTCAAAATAACAAGTGGAAGACTAGATGGCTTCAATGAGAGGGTCATGACTAACATTCTGAAAATTCATCTTGGAGAAGTCCTTTAGAATCCATGGCATATTCAAGTCAATATCCCCAATGTTAATAAAGGTTTATTCTTTGAGGATGAAAGTCCTCAAAAGTTCCTACCCTTCCAAGAGTCATTTTAGATCATCAATTATAGGAATATTCAAACATGATAATATTTGCCATATTTTAAAATTTTTCATTACTTTCACTGGTTTCATAAAACAATAATATATGCCTGGAAAAATCATTAAAACTTAATAGCCATCTTCATTTTCACATATGTACATTGTTCATCACCTAGAGGATAAAGTAGTATAGTACAGATGTTTATGGCAAAGCCACCAGAATCTACACAGAGATTAGCATATAAGGAGCACTCAAAAAATATGTGTTGAGTGAATGAATCCCCCTGGTTCAACAACATGAATAATAATAGCTACATATTTTTACTATCTACTTTATATCGTAACCAATCTTCACAATAGCTCTGTGAAATTATCATTATTATCTCCATTAAACAGATGAAAGACCTGAGGTTTAGATAAGCATTTTAAAGGGGTTAGTATCATTTACTTAGTCAATGAAAATTAAAATTTTTCCCAGAGGTCACTCTGACTCACAAGTCCTTTCAATGAGACTACTCTGAAATGCTAAGCCACTGCCACCTTCTTTATCTGTGATAAACAGTACATCATATGTACCAGCGTAAATTCTGTAACAAGCCAAAATAGAAAAATCCAAATTGATCTTAGAGAATGTCTGCTACTGGTTTACATGACCACCTGAAAATCCGGCTGCTTCCTTCACTTTCTGAGCTATTTATCTTTGCAATTTCAGCTGAGGTATTCATTTCTCTGTGAATGGAATTTACCCTCGTTACTGATTACTTTATTTAGAAGAACACGATTCCTGGAACACACAAAGGCATTTTGCCACTAAAACTACCTGGCCCAAGACCATATATTGGTTCTTTTATTTTATTTTTAACAGAACCACAGGTGCTAATTAGGTGCTCTTTCAAGCTGTCAGAGTAAGATTCTGAGGTCCCAAACTGCAGTCAGCCTCATCATCATTAGCCCTGAAGTGCTCCTCTTTGAGGAACTTTTCACACTTGACATATCCCTGCTTTTCCCAAATTATTTTAAATGACTTCTTAATTAGAAGTTGTATGTTGCTCATTGCTAATGAAGCAGGAAGGATCTGTGGTCAGGAAACAATGATGGTTCTCATTCCCCTTTTTTCTCTCTGAGGACACCTGTTTCTAAGTAACTGCCTACTCTATAGCCAGCCAGTCTCTTTACAATAAAATGTGAATTCATTATCTCTGGGTGGTAGATTTCTGTAGGCATCCTAACACTCAGATCTAGTTAACCTTATTTTGGTGTTTTTTCCCCTTCTACCAGTGACTTCTGAAAGACATAGAGAAAAGATGATTTCTTTCAGGAAGAATTATCTGTATTGTCTATGTTTCTAACCCAAGTAGAGATTCCTGTACGTTTTCACTGAGCAGTCTGCCAGAGGAATTATTCTCTCATGAGGAAGACCTGCTAGCAAGAAGTCAGTAAGAACACATCGCCAAATTCTAAGAAATCCTTCACTCCACACCAGTTAGGAAAATAAATAACACTACCCACCCTCATTAAAAATATTCTTTTATTCCCACTGTCTGTTCAAAATTTTGTTTAATAAATGCCTCAAGTAAATAAAAGAGGGGGACCATTCCTCAATGTTATTTTATTTTAAAAACATTTTGTTGATTATCCATTTGACAGCGAAAATCATAGCATTATGATATGTATTACAACTTGGAAACGTGTAAGTGAATGATGGAAAGCTCCTCAGCAGCCCCTCCTTTAACCCTGGACCAGGTTTTATTCAGACCTGAGAAAATTCATCAGCCTTAGTTTAAAATTGAGGCTAGATAGTTGTAGCATCAAGCCATGCTAACTTGTTCCTCTCCCCAGACTTTCCATGTCCTTATCCTAGTTGACCCTGACCTACCAAAGCATATCTGTATGTCCCTTTGAGATCATCTTCATATTTACCTCCTCTTTGCCTGTAACCCAACCCCACAACATCAGAGCATTGTGATCATTCCAAACAAATAATAAGTGCTTGAAGAATCAATTGGAAATTTAAGAGAAAACTGAATTAAAAATTGATCACTAAGTCAAAGTAATTTGTTGCCTTCAACAACAATCGTAACATTTATTCAGCATTACTATACCCCAGGCACTCTTTGTTCATTGCTTTGTATGTATTATCTTATACGTTCTTATGTAACAAAACTATGAAAAATGTATTATATTATTCCAATTTTAGAGACAAGAAAAAAGGCTTTTATGGGAAGATAACTTGACTCACATCACATACTAAGAAATGACAGACCCAGGTTTTCCCTAAAAGGAATCACCAGAGCACTGTCCTTAACTAGAACTAGATGACACAATATAGCCCCTCAGGATATACCCTCTATCTGGAGTAAAACTTCACCCAAAAATGCACCCAGCAGAAATTCAACCCATTACTAAGCTCAAAATCTGCTGAGCTCTGCAAGTTTGTAGGGAAACATTTTTTCACCTGGTAGTTTGTGGGTGGTTAGCTGTTGCATCCATAGCCATTAAGGCAGTGGCTCCCAAAGGGTGGTACCCAGATCATCTGTATCGGACCCATCTGGCTACTTGTTGAATATGCAGATTACTAAACCTCTCTCACAAATCAAAATCTCTGTAGTGGGTCCCGGGGGGTGTAATTTTTAATAAATGCCCCCAGAGAATAGCTTTTTGGAAATACTAAAGTCTCAGAACTATTGTCCCAGAACCTCAAAGCCAAAGTTTTTCTTACACAGTTACGTTTTCCCTCCAAGTGCAAGTGGTTAAGTCCTACTTCAACACACCTTTCCCCATCCACACTTCGGGGAAGAGTTTGGCTTACTGTGTTTATATTCAATGCCCTGATTTTATAAGTGAGAAAACAAAAGCTGAGATAAATTAAGTGACTTGCCCAAAATCACACTTGAAGTCAAACTTTGTAGTTCTAAATCAGGCTTTTCTCAAGTTTAATTAGAAGCATTAGAAGTAAATAGTGCACTGCTGTTAGATGGCACTTTGCAAAGTGTCTGGAGAGATGTGTAATAGAGAAGCTGATTATATAGGACAGGTCCTGAGAAATAAAGAGGGAAAAATCATTGAACTAAATTTCAAGAGATGTGCAATAATTATATAAGATTTTCTACTCTCCACCATAAATTTCCTAAAACAATAAAAGATAGAATTATGTTGCCTTTTATTGCAAAGTCCCGTACTTATGATTTTATGTTGCAATGTGGAGACAAGTTATTTCAGGGATTCTTTTGTTTTAATAACAGCACATAACAATGCTTGCTGATATTTTGTTATAGTTTTTGTCAATTATAAGAAAGAGCCCCCTACAAGTAATCCTTAATGTGTGCTACTCCTCAGGTCATATTTTTTTTACTCAAATTCACCATTAATGACAAAATATTAGATCTTATCTTTTTAAATTCCTCAAAATCTTTTCCCTGACAATATAGAAAAACATCTTAAAAGAGCTGAGTATAAAGAAAGAAACTTCCAATAATAATCTTTTTCACTTATTGCACAAATCATCAACAAATTACTTTCATTGGAGCTAAGAGTTGCCCCTTCTTTGGCAGATTCAGAGCAAAGCCACCAAATTGAATACTCACAAAAATAAACATGTCCAGATACAGTTCCTTATACGTACAAAAAATAAACAATATAACTCTAAAATACTACTCTCATTCCTAGTCTGAGTTGAGTCCATGGTCAGTATTTAGCAGGTGGTTTGAAAAAGGTGGCAAAAGTTTCAACCACCCTCAGATCTCTTTTTTATGCTTATACAATGGCTTTTAATGTTTCCACCATGAAAGTCCTACCAGAGTGCCAGTTTCAAAAACCCAGCTGTGACTTGGGAAGCACCCTATGAGCCAAGGGCAGGTCATCAAGCACCTCCTATTGAAAAGCAGAGAAGAACACAGACTGCTATTTTCAAAGGTTAATGAGTGAAGTCACCAGCAAATCTATGGGTAGCTTCAGAGCACCCAGCATATTGACTAAGGAAATAAGGAAACAACCAGGTAGATCCTTAGCATTTGAGGCTCCTAAAGACCCTCCTTGAAGGACAAATTCCAAAGCGAGAGTCAGACCTATTGCATACTGTACCATGGAAGTTGTCAGTCAGCCTACAAAGATTAAAAAAATGATTATTTTCCTCTAATCCATATTTGAAACAAGGTAAGAAGGGAGGGAAGGGAGATAGCATAGAAATCTAGTGATTTTGTCCAAAACTACAATTAAAACTTAATAAATAGTTCTTACTTATTGAGCCTTGCAGTCTCAAGAACCAAATTCAGGAAGTCTTGAGATATCATGCCAAAGGGGATGAAGAATATCCAAAGCAAAGCCAAGGTCCATGTAAGTGCTCAAGCTTGCAAAAACGTCAGAGACAAAAACGTTAGGGTAGTGTCTGTACCAGTCACTGAGAAGCCCAAAGTATTAGCAAATCCACCCTCAGAGTGTTGGAAATAGAATTCGGTCCATTCCATTGATATGGCCGTTTGACCACTTGAGAGCTCAAAATAAATGCACCCATGGGGAAAAAAATGGCAAATTTCCTCTTTCTTTACTATGTAACAAAAGGAAAATCTTGTATTGACCACATAACCACCCAGACTGTGACCTTCCAAGTAGTCACCCAAGCACCCAAGTATCTATATTTACGTCTATGTCTATACCTAGTGTCTATATCTGTCTTTACATCTGCATCTCCTGATTATGTGCCATCTTTCAAACAGGGAGCAGGATGACAAAGTAAGCTTCCTAAACCAAGACAAAAATGGAGCCATGACCAAGAGTGCAGGGACAAAACAGCAGGACAGCAGGGCAGGGGTTCTGGACACAATTTAAAAATGCTGACAGAGAAAAAGGACACAAAAGTAAAACTTAGCATGCATACTCTAGCCTCCCAGGAATAAAATTCTCATAATAATAATAATAATAATAGAACTGACACGCAGAACCAAAAACCTGGCTATATGAAACATTCAGCTGCTATTTCAGAATGGATGGAATGACTCCAACTTTGCTTCCTGACTTCCATCCCAACACATTTACGTACACAAAACACCCTGTCTCAAAGGCCAACATTAAACTCGTAATCAAAGATGACTCTACCTTTTCTTACTTTTGCTATAATCAACATATCTCATAATAACTTCTCTTATGACTGATTTCCTTATCTGTACAAATGGAAATTATTGTTTTTTCCTCATCTGTCTTACTGGATTCTTTGTCAGACAAAATTATTTCTCATAAAGGGGAGCACTTTATAAGACACAGGAAATATTGCTATTGGTATTGATGAACATTTACAAAAGACATTCAGGCAAGACCAAACAAGTGATGATTCAGTGAATAAAAGCATATGATAATGGAGAGCTGGTAGTAGTAGCTGAAACAGTTCTCTGTCCCACTTTGGTTTTGGTTTTTGCTCATTATGTCTGCACAATCTATTGTCTGTTCCATAACTCTTTTAGGAGTGTGGGGGCGGCTTTGCTGATGATGTGTCAGAATAAATTCTTTTTTTTTTTTCTTAACCAGTGTGCTCATATAGCAGAGGTTTTTAAAGAATCATAATTAATGTATATTTGCCCATGGGCTTGAACACATAAACGTTTTAATACTCAAGGATGATTTTAATTTTGCTTTCCAAAAAACCCATGCCAGTGTAAAATTAAAGATTATTAGGCTATAATGTACCATATTTTTAAATTAAAACTAAATTCCAATCATCTTTCAGGCAATCCAAGTAAGATGCACAGCATTTCAGAACTTAATTACACTCTCTGTCCATTAGAAAATTGTACTACATTCCTCCACGTATTTCTACAACTATGCAAAAATGCTTTTTATAAATCCTTTTCAAAAAATCTTCATTCAGAGAAGTACAAATATATACAAAATTTATGTATTTTTCAAATTAACTTATGGAAGAGGAACACAAAGTAACTTCTGAATTCTTTGGGAATGTTTTATGTGTTAATAAATGTAGTTCATACACCAGCAGTCCAATTTGATTAACATTTTTGGTTTTTTCACCAACAGAAGTGAAGGTGTAGAGCTAATTTGAGATGGTGGAAAAAGCACGGGTCTGGAGGTCAGAACAACTGGTTTCTGGGCTTACTGTGACACCACCTTGAATATAAGCTTGGCTAATTTACATGGTTTCTCTGGAACTTAGAAATATCACTAAAAGGAAACAGGTCAACTCTATTATATGAAAAGTTCCGTGACAGGGGACTTTTTTTACTTCATTTACTTCCAATAACTGTTTATTCTTTCCTTTGCCCACAATAATAGAAACTCTTAGTTTTATCTATTAATAGTCTCATGGCTATTCAGGATAAAACTTCATTTCTCCATCTTTCTTTGTAACTTGTCATGACCACATGGTTAAGTTTAAGTTAATAGCATATGAGTAAAAGTAATTGTGCCTTTAAAGAACAACACCATGCCCTCTCTCCCCTCCTTCATTCCCCTGCCCTCTTTCCATGACCTGAAGGCAGTCATGTTTATGCATCCTCTTGAACCACAGGGACAAAGCCAAGATACCCTAGTGATGGCAGAGCAACTCAATAGAAAGCCTGAGTCCTTAAAACTATAGCGCTTCCATAAAGGTCCCGGCATGTAAATCTGGGCCATGACAAAAAAATGGAGATGCACTTTAATCACTATTATTTGGGGTGTTTGAGAATAGCTAACCTTCACTGTAATCTTTTCCCTCTGCTTGAAAGGCAATATAATGTAGTGAAGGACCATGAGATTTTGAAAAACTGTAGACCAACCTGGGTTTAATCCTGACTCAAGTGTATGACTCTGGAGAAACTTCTAAGAATCTTTGGTCCTTGGTTTTCTCACCACTAGATAATGTAAGGAAATGAGCCTATCAGAAAAGCCTAGTAGTTGGTAACTGATCAGTAAATGGTAGTGCTGTGATGAGTTTCTGCTAACTGGTATAAAACACAGTAATCGTTCTGAGAAGAAACTGGGGTCATTCAGTTCTGTTGTTTGGGAATAACTTACAGCTCTCAAGATACCAAACTATTACCACATAATGGGCTGGATATTTAATCAGCCTAACACTCTGAGACCCCTGAGCATGTTTTAATTAACCAACCCTACTGCTTATATTACAGGCTCTAATCTTACAATCAGAAAAGAAGTGTAGTCGTTCAGCGCAGATTGGGAGATCAATGTCCTAGGTCCTAATTCCCCTGGTCAGCTCATAATGCTTTGAGTGGCCATCGACTTTTCACCTCCCATGCAATTATGGAAAGTAACTAGCTATTTTTTGCAAAAGTGGATATTCGAATAACGTAATATAATTTCATGAACAATATCATGACATATAAATAAAAATTTCCTTTGTAAAGAATGTTTTTAATATGCAATCTTGACATCATCACAGTCAACGAACAGTTGCAACCATCCTGCTCCTTGAGATGCCATGTTCTATTGTCACAAACTCAACCAAGTCACATGGTAAGAAAGGGTTAGAGTTAAACCTCCCCTTTAGAGAAAGTGCCTTTCATCCTCCACAGGCAAATTTTAAAACCAATTTACTGAACACCATGGAGATTTTTTTTCACCTTCCCCCTGAGATCCCATACATTGACTTAGAATAGAATTAAATTATGAAACTGGTTGCTTTTATGTTTGTTCTGAAATGCTTTCCTTCCCTAGTAGAAATAGAGGTTTATCATCATTGCAAGGCTTCCTCAAGAGGAGTAATGGCACAAAAACATTTCCCCAGAAAGTCTCCACGTACACATCTCTTCTACATTATGACTTATGTGATTGAAAATCGGTAATCCTTTTTCATTTCAAAATAAATACCTGCTTTAACCTTTAGAGGATTGATACAAAGTTTTGAATTACACTTTAAACAGAAAAAAAAATTAATAGGTAAATGTTAAAATTATTAAATAGACTTTACCTAAGAAATAAAAAGACAATGACTCATCCCAGGCCATGGTTATATGATGTATCATTTGCGGGGTGGCTTTTTTCTTCAACTAGAATGCCGAAGTCTTTTCTGTCTACCTGCCTGTCACCTTTCTGTCAAAAGATTTCTCACATCATATTCTTTTTACCTCTCAAAACACTTTACTTTAAAATTTTATCACAGGATTTTCTAAGTTATTATATTTTAGGTTATGTCACATAGCACAAAATATAAAAAGCTCCTATTTTTAAAAAGTCAGCTTTAATAAGAAGAAAAAAGACTTAACTGACTATCCAGAGTACCTTTTCTGAATTGATTCTATAATCATTCTCCTTAAAATTTCTCATATAGTTCTAAAGCTTGATAGACATTTTGCCTCATTAAAGTTAATGTGACATAACTATAAAAACAGATAGAATAAAATGGCACATGAGGGCTCCTTTTTCAGTCCTAAATCCTTTTCCTGAGGCTCTCTTGCTTTGCACTAGAAGAATTTCTGCTAGAAGAATCAGTTTATACTGGATTTAAAAGTTCATTCACTTTGACATACCTGTGCCATTGTAGAAAGGAATCATACTTTGACAGTAAGTTCTACCCTTCTCCCTGCTTGCTCTTTACTGACCCCTTACTGGTTTTCTTACAATTTAAATCAAGAATTTAAATGCATGTAACATACAACCAAAATCCTCTGCAAACAGACTTTTCCTGCCTTAATTCAGGTCCTACTTCTGTAATACCTCTCTTAAGCCTCATAGCACTGCACAATCGGGTGGGGGATAGCAAGATGATCAGGTTACCTCCTTGGGACTCAGTAGGTAGCAGGTGGTGGCAGTCAACACAGAGATGGCTTCCTCAACCCCAGGCCAGCATTTGGAGGACGGAATGAAAGAGGAGAAAGGTCATGCCTCTCCATATAGATTCTAGTCTCAGAACCTGCAATAGCTAGACATTAGATCTGCATCCCATCCTACAAATTTTGATAAGAAAAGAATCCTTTGTCTCCCAACTGTGAGGACCCCTTTCCATACCTTTTGCTACAGACACACTGTTCTCCTTCAAATCTCATCGATTTTACCATTGCCCTGAACGCTGTCTCTGAAATTCAACGTTATGTAGAAATAGAATGGGTAACAAAGTTTACATTTAAAAAGAGTTATCTCAGATTGAAAATAAAATTGTTTTTCCAAAATGTAAGTAACTAAAGTGCACGCATGTGTGTGTGTTTTAGCAAATTTCTCTGAGAGAGTTGGGGTTAAATTATTATGTTACATTTCTGCATTTTACATTTCATTTAGTCAAAGGTAGAGCAGATTATATATATCCAGCTCAGGTGAAATCATCAAGCACTTGAAAACTCATTTTTTTAAAAAATGTCATTAACCTCTTGAGCCTAAAGCGGCAAAAACAGTAATGTGCAAAGCTTGACTATTTGAGTAGATTACTAATGAGTTAGTACCTCTGGGTTTCATTCTCACCACCTGACTTGAATCTGACCCCAGCAGCCCAGTAGGCAAAGCTTAGAACTGTAATTAAGTTGTAGAGATGGTCCTGTTAAAGCAGAGTTATACATATACACTAATTCTAGGCTCTGGGCTTTCATTCCTTTATGCACAACCAGTAATTTCTTTAATTTACTCTAGTTTATATTACCTGCCTGAACATGAGGAAACAAAAAGAACTAGAGAACAAGAAAGAACTCTAATGTGTTTTGAGTTCTACATATGCTTCACTTGTACTAATCCTAATATTTAGATTATCCCAACTTCACAAACAAGGAAACTGAGCCTTGGTGAGGCTATGTGACCAGCCAAGATTGCATAATTAGTAAGTGTCAGAGTGAGGATTAGAATGCAGATCTATCCTATATGAAAATCCATGCTCCTTTCATGATAACAGGTCTCTTCCCAGAAGGCTGCCTTTGTATTTGACTGTACCTAGGTCAAGACATAAAGCCCACAGTTTTAACTCACTCTGAGCACAAATGAGTGATGACCATTTTCAATGTCCTCCACCAAAACCTTGAAGCAAACTTAGCTTTTTTATAAGAGCCACAGGTTCGCTTTATGGTTCTGACAAATGGGTTAAGGTTATAGAGCATCATTTCACTATGAAATTACCTAGGAGTGAGACAAGAAAAACTGAAAAAATGCCAATCCACACAGTGATGTCCTGGCTATCAGACAAGAATCAAGAATGCAGTCGCAAAGACCCAGCAGAGGACCTTAATGGACCAGCACTTCTTTTTGATAACATTCAAAACAGTATCTATATTGAAAAGTTCATACTTGTCACCATGACATCACAGACCACCATGACAGCATTTGATAGGTAAGAAACTTAGCAGGTAAATTTCCTAATTCATATTTCTTAACACCTTACCAAAAATGGACTCTATTTCCCTATCTCTTAAGAGACTCAAGAAATATCTTCATTTAATGATGTTTATTCAGAGTTTGACAAATGGAAAAGAATTTGCCTAAAAGAACAGATCCTTCTTGATTATTTAGGCCAACCTTGTAGTATCTATGTTATTACAACTACTGTATGTTCAGAATGGACATATTCAAGTGCAGTTTGTGAGAGTTCAAGGAAGGCTGTGTGTGACCCAAGGGCAGCCTCGTATTGCAATGAATTATGGACCCCTGGCTTACTATCTGCACCCATCCCTCAAAACTGATTCCTAGTCATGCTGCTGTCTCAGCTCTCCGATTAATAACCCTACTTAGATTTCGGCTTCTATCAAAAGCTAATAAAATCATTCCTAAATCTCAACTTTCAGCAATTTGAGCTACCTCATACTAGGAGGCCAGTGGACAAATATTAAACCACGTGATTCTTCTTCTTTAACTAGTAACTCTGTGCTCATTAAAATGTATACAAGCAAGCAGGAATTAAATATTTGGGGTTACCTTAATAATAAGCTGAACTATTTCAGTGTCTGACCGTAACTTTAGATAGAATGAAAATGGTAGCTGAGAATATTTTTCAAAATCATGGTTGATAGAACTACTTTGAATGCCATATGACTTGTCTTATTTTTTATTAGTTCCAAATATAAAAAGAGAAGGGGACATCGTATTTTTGTTCTTCTAGCTGCAAAACCAGGTACTCTCGTATCCATCTTAGTGTTCCCCATAGTGCTAGAAGGCTGCCGAGCACATAGTAAAGCTCAAAAAAGTTGTTCAATGAATGAGACCAGGAATTATTTGACATCAAAATCTAGTCTGTTCTCTAACATTAGATCTCTTGCGTTCTTCTTGAGACAAGTGGATTTCCTCTCAGTGTCACTAATCAACATTTTCCTTCTCTACACATTTGTTCAATTTCCCAAGTGCTAATGTTCCATGCAACATGTTTATCTCCCCATTGGATACTCTGTAGCATGGGAGCCACAACGACTTTGTCAAGTGCTTTGTGATTCTTTGTAATGACAAGGTCTGAATGTGTTTTAAATACTACCACCTGTGCTCAGTTTGGAACTTTCACAGAAATAACCAGGGCCGATTTCAATAAAACACTAAATCTGAATCACTCTAACTGTTGTCTCTGGTGGCTCGTTGGAAGCTTACTAAATGCTACACTTCTCTCAAAATAAAAAATAAAAAGCATGCCTGTGATCTCTACACCTCTCTCCAGAATTTTAGGTAGCTCTCAGTTACTGAAATGATAATCTTAAAATAGCCGAACAGTTTTCAACTCTTTACCAGTGTTTCTTTACTATAAATACACAAGAAAATGCAATATGTTGAAAAGAGCTCTTTACAATAAAGGTTGAGGCCAATTTGATACAAAATAAAGAGTTAAGAAATCCAGGTGGTGGTTAAATTTGATTACAGTAGTAAAAAGGAAGCTATTGAAGGAATTTGAGCCAGAAAAGAGCAGATAGGAGGAAGGGCAGGTAGTTATATAAGCATGATAGTCATGTCTGACCTGCCAAAATATGGACTCGGGCTTGACTCTTGCTGAGAATTAATGAATGAGAAGGTTGTATGTTTGTTGTGGCCCATATACTGCTATCACCCATTATAATGCTTGGGAAGTCAGTCCAAAACATGTAAATTAGAGTTAATAGAAATATAAACATTTAGAAAAATGCCAAAATTACTTCTTGATTAGCCCAAGCAAGTCTATAGCTCTGGTAACTATACACGTGCAAAACTGAAAAAGTCAATCAGTTAATACACACTAAGTAACTGCTGGGAGTTAAGACTTCCATTACGTGCCATGAAGCTGAGGAAGTCACAGGTACCCGCTCTCAAGATGAACACAGTCTGGCAGTGAGACAGACGTGTTATCAGCCAAGTTCATGGCCATACATATGCAAACATATCTGAAATATCCAGATAATCAATTGAAGGTACACTTTTCATGTTTTATCTACCTAGGATCCTTATTTATCAATACAACATTGTCAGGAAAATGTTAGAGTCATTGAAAAGTGTTCCCTATGATGTATCTCAAGCAGTAATCACCGAAATTCTTATGGTTGTGGTGCTACAAGTAATCAGTTATAGATACAAAGAATGTTTGAGTTAGAAGAAACTTCAGAAAAATTCTGGTCTCATTCTTTCCAATTAAGAAACAAAGCCCTTGAGAAAAGAGGTGACTAGGCCAAGGTCACGTACCAATTTGTGAAACCAAAACTATGCTCACCTGTCCACAGGTCCAAGAGAATTGACAACCTACTATAAATCAACCGATAGGCTAAAGAGTTTGTTTTCTTTGAATTCTTAATATGTCCTTTACTCACAAGCTGTGTGACCTTGGAAAATTGAGCTAATCTTCCTGAACCCTAGACCCTGAAATAGACTTGTAATGTCTATTTTCTATGTGAAGAAAGAAGTTCAAAACAGGTTCGGAAAGGATAGTTCAATTTTTGTGAGTGGCACAGCCAGAATGGGAATCCTGGTCTTTCCGATGTTTACATCCCCAGGCAGCCCCACTCTGCACACTGAAGTGAGTTAACTTGGTGGTATGTAGTCTCATCTCCAGGCAACATTCCAATATAAATCTGTGTCTTCTCCCTAGAGTTTGAAGAGGCAAACAATTCTCAAAATCTAAATCGAAACATAAAAGCTACTTTTCCTACCCATGGGACTAAGAAGCCAGATTCCCTTTCAGGTGTCTCATTTGATCTTCTTAAAAGGTTCTTTCTTTTGGGCCATTAAAACAAGTGCTGTCTGCAGGGCTGAAGCACTCAAAGGCTATAGCAGCAACCTGATCAAGTGGAGTGTCTTTGTAAACACTGCACTTCGATTTATTTCACAGGGGCTATAAAAAGGAGGCTTTTATCGCCATGCTTCTGTGATAAAACAATGGAAAAACACAGGCGTGATCTGCAGTGTCAAGTCAAAATGCCCAGTGTGTGGGCCTGACTGAGCCAGGGCACTGCTGCTGCAAATAGCATCTCTGCCTGGGCCAGCATGTCAGCCATTCACTAACGTGCTATTTGTCCTGTAGGAGAATAATGCCACAGGCCTGCCAGTGGCAAATGGGACCCCTGGGTTCTTCTGAGTGGTGCGACAGTGGGCTACCAAGAGCAAGGAACTAGAAGTCAAATAAATTGGATTCAAATCTCAACTCTTTTTCTTTCTAGGTGGTCCTGTGGCCACATAAACTTATTCTCAAATTCTGTCTGTAAAATTGAAGTAATGACACCTACTTCATAGAGTTGTTGCACAAATTATATGCATTGTGTATAAAGCATGTTAGCACACAGGCTTGAACTTGGAAGAGAAGCTCAGTGGTAGATTCTTGCTGGCCAGCTTATGTCTTTTTCATTCACCTTAATAAGTAATATTACGAAATTTATGAATAATACCTAGTAAAACTAGAGTTCACAAAGTCCTTTCTTATGTATTATAATATGTAATGTAGTATATGTTATTTCTGAGGTGGGCAGGGCAGGTATGGCACCATCCCCATTTGTCAGATGAGGGGGGTCTGGGAGCTGCAAATGACAAACAACTTACCTAAACTCACAGATGAGTAAGGGACACAACCAGGATTTAACCCCAGATATTTTGTCTCCTAATTTAGTTTCTTTTCTCTAAAGTATTATAACGTGACAAGTGTTAGGATAGAGACCAAATCAATATTACATTTTACTGTAAAATAAATCAAGAACTGGCCAGCTCAGCCTGCTGATCTGAAAGAGACGACACTTCCTCTTCAGAATGTCCTAATGTCACAGCCTTTATTAACAAAGCAAGTAGCTACGTAGTTGTTCTTGTTTTAAAAATACTTCGCGAGCCTCTAAAATGAATTCTTACTGTAAAAGTTTTCTGGTTACTGAAGAGAATCTCAGGCTTTCTCACAGACCCACTCCGTGGTTTTATTTGTCATAATTGTTGTTGATGAAGTTTAAGATTTCGCAGTGTGCCTTGTGGTACCTCATCAATGGTGGGAGACTTCTCAGTGACACGCAGAGGCTCCTGAGTTAGGACATGAAATGTTTGGGTTTTGGCACTGGTTCTGTCTCCAACCAGCCCAATTGGCCTTCCCCAAGTCACTTCATCCACTGGGACTCCACTTTCTATATCTCTAATATGAGAATCTTATAGATGATCCCTATGGTTGCTTTCAAAATTAACATTTTCAGGTTCACACCCATCGTTCAGAGATGACATGAAATGTCTTCTGAAAGGTGATGATTCTAATAAAGCACAAGCTCTACTAACACAAAGGTATTTTCTTCTCACATTTAAAATGACTGTATGTTACTGTAATGTGCTATATTAGCATCAGCCGCATGTGGTAGAAAAAAACGTGAATATAAAGTCAGACAAGCTGGCTCCCAGGCCTTGATTTGCACTTATTTCCTGTGTGACCTAGGAAAAGTCATTTGACTTCTCTGAGTTTCTCTGCTCAAATGTAAGATGGGGCTAATGCTTTCCTGACTTTTTGTGAGTCATTGTTGTATTCAACATGTGATGTTCTTTGCAAATTACTGTGTGTTGTACACACATATATTTGTACTGTGTATGAATTCCACAAATCCGGGGATAATAAAGGCCCAGTTCCTTTAGGTTCCTATTAATAAATCAAACTTAATCCCTAATCTCCAACCTGTAAAGTTGAGAGGAAATTTGATTATTTCAGTCATTACTCCATACTTCCATACTCCTTCTAGAACCCTGCAAAAATATCGAGTGTCACAGTAGTTTGGAATATTCACAGAACTGCTATCTAGTCAACATCAGCTACTTCTGAAATGACCCATCCACCAGCTCTGCATGGCCTTCAGAGGACAGGCAGCTCCTGACTCCTTTGCCAGTTCAGGTATAAGGTGTTCATGTTGCAGCTCCCCGAGAACCCCTCTGCACCACCTTCATTCAGCTGCAGACAAGCACCCATCACGTGTGTTTTCATACACAGGGTGGTTTTTATCCACAGAACTGCAACTAACAACCCCCCCGAGAACATACTCAACATGACTTCCCTATTCCAGCCTCAGTCTTCCTTCGAGTCCTTACCCCTGAAGATCACACAGCAATAGTGTCCCCTTGGCAAGCTTGTGTGCATCAGCAATAGCCATGAGGGAGCAGCAAACTCGGCCACTCCACGCAAGGGATCCTGGTGCCAATTGGCAAGGGACGTCTGCCTCAGATACAAAGCAGAAAATATCCATAACAGAAGAAACAGTCATGTATTTTATACATATGAATATATGTGATGTATAATTTATGATATCTATAAATAAATGATCCCTATACCTGTTGTCTTATTTTTGTTGCACAATGAACAGCATTTGGGAAGTTTAAATCATAAAATGCCACTCTTAACATTGATGGTTTTGCTTCACGCGAGGAAACACTGAAAAGTTTCAGCTGTACCATTAGAGATTTATACACATCAAATGCTTAGTATTTTGCTTTTAAATGGATATACAGCGTCCGGCAGAAGTAACGCCTGGACTTGAGTTATCATTTTGTTACAAAATCATATCCATACATGCTTATGATTTTGTAATAAAAGAGTTGGTACAGAGTACCAGCCCATAAAAAAAGTGGCATTATTTGTACAATCATAAGCATGTATGGTTATGATTTGGTAATAAAATTGTAACTGAAGTGCAGTATTATTCTGCTGAGCCCTGTATTTACATTCCCAGCATTGTAAAATGAGCCATTTTTCCTCCAGATGATTTGACGGAAATACTCAGAACCCAACCCCCCATCTTTCACAGAGGCTGCCGGCTGGCCTGCCCCTCTCACGGCCACATCAGAGACCATAATAAGGAACAAAATGTTTGACCTTAAGGTCAAAGCTCAGTTATCCATGTGGCTTATCCTAACAAATGTTAATCCCCACCCCACCTTCTGGCAAACCCTGGCCTGCCTCCTCCTCCTGCTTTCCTTTGGGTGTTCTTAGTGGATGTGCATACTCTGTGTCTCCTGAAGCCAGCCCTCAAGAGAAAGCAAGCGTTTCTGTAATAGGTGTGCAGAGCGAATCACGCTGCGTCAGGCCCACAAAGGTATGCACTTCACTTCGGCAAACAGGCCTGTGCAGCCAGGCCTACGTATATATGTAGCCAACTTCTCAAAGAAAAGCCTGAGCACTGGCCATCGGTTGTGCTGTATGAAAGGTAATAGACACTTACTTCCTTTATATTTTTATTTTAGGAAAAGGGGATGGGACAGAGAATGGAATTTTTTTAATCTATAAAAGTAGGCTGAGGCACGCTCTGAAGACTTACCACTTTGTGAGATGAGGCTCCAAGATGGGTTAGGAGAGTCCTATGTTGCTTTCTTGGTCTCCAGCACAGACTTAAGAGTTCTGCAGACTCGCTGTCTTCCTGTAGGTTATGCAGAGATTACACCTCAGGTGGTTGAGATGTCTCCCACAACAAGGAGTGGAGACTCACAGAGCCACACTGCGATGTCAGGCATGTCCCTCCACTGACACATTGGCCAGTTTATTCCATCTGCATCTCTGTGTGGCACATGCAACTGAAAATCACCTCATTAAATTCATAAACTAATATAACATACACATTCAGGTAGTGCTGTAAATAACCAAAACTGCAATCATTAAATACACATCATAAAGAGGTTTTACAATATGCTTATTGGCCACATCTAAAATCACAACTGACAAATCCAAGTAGGACACTGAATGTGGATTATCTTTAAAACTACTTTCTAAAACTGTGTATGTGTATTTGTAGTGGGGAAAGGCAGTTAGTTTAACAACTAGGTGTGAGTATCTACCATTTGAAAGGCATAGTGGTGGTAACTTCAAAAAGTTCTTCAATTTTCACATGTGTGATAATTTTATACACTTCACTTACTAACTTGAAAAACCTCACTGGCTCCCCATTACGTGAGGAACAAAGCTGATGCATTAAAGCCCCTCCATGATTTTCGTGACTTAGCACCAAGCACTTTTCTAATTTTATCTCTGGTATTACCCTGGCAAATTTTAACCCACCCAGCCCACCCACCTCATCTCCTGGCAAGCCCTGGGCATCCACCTAGCTCCTTTCTTTCTTGCCTTTGGTTATGCTTCTACTGCAAATTATATATAATTGTGTATGCATGTAACTATATGTATATATGTAATTATGCATGTATATATAGCTTGAGCTATGCCAAACTACTTTCATTCTCCAAAGGAGTCACAATACTTCATCCTAGGATCAGCAATTTTCAGACTTTATCAAGCTCAGAAATATGTTTAGAAAGGCAAATTCTGGGTTCTGTTCAGAGATGGGAAATCAGTAGAGCTAGGGCAGGGCCGGGAATCTGTATACATAAGCATGCAACCTGATTCTTATGGAAGTTAAAGAATCACGTTATGAGAAACACTGGCTTGGACAATTTGCATATAATCTTTCCTCTCTCTGAAATGTCATTCTCTCTCTCTTTGAACATAAAATTTCTATTTATTCCCCCAAGGCCCCAGTCAAATGTAATCTCCTTCTTCTCTAGTCAGAATAAATTGCTTCTTTCTCTGGGCTCCAGTATACTCAGTACATACCACTTTGCTAAATGTGTCACATTTCATTGTATTTATTAGGTAAGTGTCTATATACTCAGATAGATTGCAAGTTATTTGTTGACTGCAACTATGCACTGTAGGTACACGATAAATGTTTAATTAATAAAGGGGAAAATGATCTTTGATGGTAAGGTTTACACTGCCTCAAATTGCCCTCACTTTCATTTCTAACTGAATAAACCCTAAAAAGTCTCCCTTTCAAGGTCAGTGGTGTTTCTTTCATAAATCCTACTCTGGTAGGCCCAAGAATCTATCCCCTTTCCTTTGTGTGACAACACGTCTTGTTTTCCCCCGCTCTCCAAGCATATGTCCCGTCGTTTGTACTGTGGGTGCCTATACCCATTCTTACTGCCCCTACTCAACTGTGCTTCCTGTCTTGTCCATTTTCTATCCCCGTGAGGGCACAGCGGAGTTCCTTGCCCATATGGCATGTTCTAAAAATATCTGAGGGAGTTCCCTGGTGGTGCAGTGGCTAAGGCGTCGGCGCTGTCAACGCTGCGGCCTGGGTTCGTTTTGCAACCAGGGAACTACCCACATAAAAAATAATAAAATAAAAATATTTGAGAAGATTTGGATTGTACATAGTCAATTTTCCTGATAAAAGTGTAAGCCCTTGCACAATTAAAAAACCCCATTTTCTACTCCTAATTACTGGAGAAAAAAATCGCAATATAAAAAATCATAAAGACACCGAGAACAATGCCTGACTCTTTGGATATATCCTAAGTAAGATTTTGATGTCTGAAGCACATGGGCAAGTAAGTGACAGCTTCAAATTTCTAAGCGTAGGGGCTCACAGCTCTAAAAAAAGTGTGTGTATTTTTTTTCTTGTACAGATTTCTGTCTTGTAAGACTGTTTCTATCCCTTATAATTGCTTCTGTTATTATCATTATTATTATTATTTCTAATTCTGTATATGTATAAACTCAGATAAATCGAATAGAAGTTGTTGTCATTCTGTGTAGAAGCTCTGACCTGCTTATCCTAAAGGAATAGTGAACACTTCCTCTCTCCCAATATTCAAAATATCAATTACGAAGGAGAACAAGACAAAAGAGTTCTGCATGTATTCATACACCCATGTGTTCCATTAACGTGGAGGCTTTAACCGTGCCTTCATTCTCTTTGTAGGCTGAGACTACCCTAGTTCCTTCCCATTTCCATTTAGAACTTGTTGATTGATACATAAATGAATGAAGAAAGGAGCAATAAGGAGGCAAGTTTTACCCTTTCTCTAACCAAAAGGATATACTGGCAGACTCCTTCCAAGTTTTTAGAAAAAAATCGACTTTTTATTGATTTGTGAACGAAGTAAGCCATTTCTTTCAACTTCTAAATAGTTTCATTCCTGCCACATGTTTAACTTGTAGAAAGAAAGGGTAGAATTTTGTCAACCAAGCAACCCCTCTCCTGTATGAAGAATATATTTAATGTTGTAATATTTCTTATTTTATTTCAAAAGAACCATTAACTTTATCTCTATATATAATCTTAAATTGGGAAAACCACTCATTCCATGTGCCTTCGAACCATGAGATACTCAAATAAAGTGGCAGTAGGTAAATAGATGAAATCTATATGAAATTAAGTTACCTTTGGCAATCAGCATGCAGTCAGTTGACAATGAAATAGTCAAACTTTTGGTAGAAAGAAGTCATAAAATTGAAAGAATAACCAAGAAGTCACTTACTGTCAAAATACTGTCGGTGGTGCTCTGCTGAAAGTAAGACAGGCAAATGCCCATCAGCACGGCAGCTGCAGGCAGCAGCAGCAAAGGTAGCCACAGGATCATGCAGTATTCCATGGTGACTACAAATTGCTTCACATAGCTTTGTAAATGTCCCAGCTCCAAAGGACAAAACTATGTTAACTCCAGGCACCATGGCCACTGTAGCTAACCAGAGGGCTGTGCCACATCAGGGAGCCTGGATATAGTGTTTGAAAAGACTTAAATATTTCACCATAACCTATTTCATAGCTAGTTTCACTCGCAGGAAGGGAACCTCCCCCAGTTACAGAGCTCTTTGCATGTCCTATGACAAAGCACAGTCCAAGAATGAACTGAATCAGGACTAGTAATGCCATAACCACAGGAAATTAAGCATGCAGGTGAACATGGACAAGAACTGTCCAGAGCCCATTTATTATATTTTATGAAAGAAGCCTGCATTATCATCCCATTCTTGAAAGCCCAGGAAAATAGATAACAGCTAAATCAGAAATTGTCAAACCCAAGCAATTGTCAGGAATTAAATAGTGGTGCTGAATACAAGTCATAACTGAAATGCACAAAACTCTCTAAAGCCATATTAAAAACTTCATGAAGTTTTTAACCCATTGCAGGCTTTTCCTGAGTCCCTTAGATGCAGCAGGATTGAAGAGATTGCAATAGTAAAAATGTCAACTGTAGAGTTTGTCTTGTACCTCATTACTTGAAAATACCACTGGGGTTTATATACTCTTCTGAATAACTACTCACAATCTGGCACCCTGACCTTGAGCATTGCTGTTGCAGTAATAAACCATTCAAGGATACACAAATAACAAAATATGAGATTAAAATAAGCATGAAATGCATTGGAGTATCAAGGAAGAAAGATATGTGGAAAACTGGAAGTATGTGTAAAACTCAAGATGAGCTATTTGTTCACATTAAACCAGGAAATAATACATACATAACTTTCCAGTCTACTTAGAATTGATATTCTACCACTTTGTAAGATCTGTAGAAATTTTTCCACCATACAAGAGTTGTCCAGAAAAAAATCCAGCCATAATGTCTCTATTTTCATATTGCATGGCTGGATACTTTCTGGACAGCCCTCATGTATGTCTCTCCCTCATTTATGTTGTAGTTACCTTATATATTACACCTACATACATCGAAAACCCTGTCAGAAATGTAACTTTTGCTTTAAACAATAAAACATATTTTAAAGTACTCAATAGGCGAATTGTTTATTATATTTACCCAGATATTTACTATTTCTAGTATTCTTCTTTCACCCAGATGTTCTAAGTTTTCTTTTTACAATGTTTTGTCTCAAGAACGCACTTTAGTAATTCCTTTAGACTTAGAGCTTTGCAGTGCTATTCAGATCTGTCCTGGATGTAAACGCCAAGTAGTCAGTTTGAATCTTGAGCGTTGGTATATCCATAGTTCAGTTCTCAAAGTCTGTGTCTGTTTTTTAGGACCAGATCCACACCTGTGTAGCTCATGAGCAAGCCCACACGTTCCTTTGTAATTTTAAGGGGCTGCTTTCTCAAGTCCTCTCTTATCAGAATCTCCTCAGTACTTCCTGGGTCCCTATTGCTCCTCTTTGGGTCACGTGGCCAGAATGAGATTTCAGTTACCCGACACTTGCCTCATACAACGCACAGCTGTGCACACATCTCACATCAAGCTATCAGCAAAAAGGGAGAAAAAGCCACCGGGAGCTCATCTCTTTTTCTTAGGATCATAGCTCCTCTGATGGGAGAGGAAGTTTTCCCACCTGTTAACTAAATGCATCTCCCCCACCCAAATTCATATGTTGAAATTCTAACCTCCAATGTGATGCGTTAGCAGTTAGGCCCTTCGGGAGGTAATTAGATTTGGGTGAGGTCATGAAGGTGGGGCCCCGTGATGAGGCTACTGCCCTTACAAGAAAAGAAAGAGACTAGAGATCTCTTTCTCCGGCAGACATGTGAGGATACAGCAAAAAGGCAGTCATCTACCCATTAGGTGCCCACACTAGACACCAAATCTGCCAACACCTTGGTCTTACACTCCTCATCCTCCAGACCAATAGAAATAATGTTTTTCTTATGCTTTTCGTTATAGTATCTTGAACTAAGACACTACCTTTATTATTCTGGCTCCTACGTACCTATTGGCTTTGCTGCTGCCAAACCCATAGGATTGCAGGAGAGCCAGAAAGCAAGAAATAGAGAAAAAAAAAATAATTAATTAATTTTTGAAAGGGAAGAGAGAGGTTTCTGCACTCTTTATTAGCTCTAGAAAATCACTTGACTGTGCCTTATGCCAGGACTAGAGGGATTCTGACGTTCTCTCTGTCCACACTGATGTCTACCTCTCGGTTTTGGGTTGCATTGAGTTCCATTCAAGAAATGCTGAAATAAACTAAATGATAAATGCACTGCCAGTTGAGTGGTATTTTAAATTTTGATATTTTCCCCAGTCTTCATCTTGGTCAATGCCTTTTAGATTTTACAACCTTCAAATAGCTGATCCATCAATCCGGCTCATGTTTTTTATAGCTACATTCATTGGGAGGCACAGAATGGTGTGTGCTCCCTCCATCTTGCCTGGAACCAGGATACCTTGTACAATTATTCTTAATTTAGGGACTTATACATTCCTCAAACTTGAGAAATAGGTATGTTCTACATGCTTGAATAAAGATGGACTTCAAAAAAGTCAGGCTTTCATCCCCTCAAAATTAAGCCCTTTGAGTACTGGAGTTATTAATATTCCCTTGGCTTCTATCAAAGGTCATTGCCAGAAGCATACATGTGATATTGTAACTGAAATCAATATAAAAATATTGAGATCATCACCCATTACCTATTTCAAAGATCCTCTACAAGGTTCCATATGAGGTTTTTTTAATTATTATTATTAATACAGCATTGGAAAAAAATGTTTCTCTTAAGAACTGAAATGCTAGAACTTTCCAATAATAACAATTTTATTGGTGATTACATACATCTTTTTTTCCTGGCTACCAGGAAGCATAGAGACAAATCAGAAGCCTTATTATATATAGTTGCCATAATTATATGATTCTATTTTGCTTGCTCCTAATTTTCTATCCCTTCTACTTTTTATTTCATTGTATGTGCATTGAATGCCTCAAATTCTTCACAGAATGAGGCAGAGAATTAACTAATTAATTAATTATAATCAATAACTGAAGCATTGACACTTTTCTAGGATTTTATACCCATCCAATGGAAACTATTATACTTCTTTTTCTTTTGAATATTTTTTTACAAACAGCAAATTATCTAGGGTCTCCCCTGATTAGTTCATGTCCTAAAGCCTTTTCCTCCTGCATTTTACACTGACATCTGCAAATGCTAATGCAGTTTCTCTCTGGGATAGGGGATCATTAAGTCAAAGAACTGAAGCAAAATGGGCAATGAAAAATGGAACTTGCTCATGTCCATAACAATAGGCAGTGATGCTAATGTGCATGGCAATTTTTATTGAATTTATGCAGCACATTGCAGCATCTGGAAACTTTTTGCTTGATTTTGGGATGTAATCAGTTCAAAACCTTAAGCATACTCTAAGGGGCTTACACTTCTATTGATCAGAATTAAAACAAGTTTCACACATGAAAGCCTGAGGCACTGATAGCAAGTTAGGGGCACCGAAGTATTTTACTCAGCGGTGAAAACAAAAAGCAATTTCAGTGAAACACACTTCCCAAGAGAAGGTAAGAGCAAAGCCTCCACTTGTCCACTTGCAGCACAGTTTCACAAAATTGAAGGATATGACTTTTCTAGAAAATTAGGTTAATGTCAGCACCAGATTGAAACTGATGGCATTCTATTTATTGCCTCTACTGTGACCCTCACTCCAGATAACGTCCAACTCTCCAGAGCTGAAGCCCTGATGCAGTATCTCTGCAACCTTGCCAGTGCTCTATGTCTCTTTGTAGTATCTCTCAGTTATTAAACCAGCCTTTCTGTATGACAAGCACTACTGTCCTGCCTCCAAATCAATCTGGCTCCTGCCCTCCAATCAAGTCACTCTGCCCTCCTTTTTCTCTTCCCAGACAGCCACCAGAAAGAAACTGTCCTAAAACTAATGGATGCTCTTCCCTTATCCTTCCATCTATTTCCTTTTCAAAGCACACTGTCATTCTCATTAGCTACCATGGTTCTTCTTATTCTGAGGTCTGGATACACTGACTGCATCCAGCAGTGTCTTAACAGACTCCCCACATCCATCTCTCCTTAAGAGGCTCTGTACCCTCTTAATATTATCAAGTTGGACAGCCATTTCCATCATTACATATCACATTAGGGATCAGTGTCAGAATCAAACAAAAAGACACACAGGTCAATAAGTCTACTAATAAAGAGTCTCAAGGTATAAAATGATCAGTTAGAATAAAATCAATTCTTACAACAGGCAACCCAAACACAAAGTTACTATATACTCTCTTCTGTTGTGATTGAAAATAGCCATCAATTGCCAGTAGCTTGTACCCAAGTCAGGAGTCATCGCTTATCTGTCCTAACTGGCTCCTTTCCAGTACCCAAATACTAGAGCAGCTGAAGAAATGGGCCTAGATTCAACGTGACAAGCTAGAAGGGACTTTAAAGCTCCTCTGGTCCAAAACCAATAATTTTTCTAACAACTGTAGAAGCTGAGATGCTGAGAGATGACTTGACCAAGGTCGAAGCAGGAATTCAAACCCAGCATGTGCACCTGACAGGCTCCATTTTTCTGTGAGACAATTCCGCCTCTTTTCTTTTCCAAGAAAATTTCTTTCCCTAAATGTTCTTACCACTAGATTCTCTGTTGCTCTTAATACCACAGCCCCATATGATATTTTGAGTATTGGTCTTTCTTTTGTTTCTCTTTTAAAATAATTTTCACTTCTATAAATAAAGCATCTTAGATTTCTCGCTTCCTTTACATTCCTCACTTCTTCTGCCTTAGTTCAAACCATTTTTATCATCTACCATGACTCCATTTCAGCTTCCAAATTGCTGGCACACTAATACTTCTAAATGATACTCCCATATTGTCACTTCTTTATGCAAAATCCTTTTGTATCTCCTCATTCCCTGCCAAGTATAAGCTTAATGTTCTCCCCAGCCTGGTCCCTGTCTCTCTTGATAGTTTTATCTCCCACTACTCACCCTCACATCATCAAGCAGAAAGTTGATTTCTTTCACATGTAAAATAATAAACCATATATCAAAGACTTAATAATTAATTAATAATCACTCAAGGAACTTAGCATCTTGAGGAGTTGCTTCTAGAAAAGATTAGAGTGCTAAGGCAGAATTGACCATCAGCAAAATTAATATTTTTTTCATAAAATATTTTCCCTGGCAACACTGAGTACCTAAAACATTTCCAGGTACTCCACCAAGTATTGGGAATAAAATGTGATTAAGACATTTTACCTGACCTCAAAGAACTCAGTACACAATAAAGAGCACGAAACTGTGTACAGCTAATTCTAATTCAATGAGATGTATGCCATAGCAGAGGCAGTAACAGAGCATTGAGAGCGCTCTTTGACACAGGCTCCCCTACTTGCCCTTTTGAACTTCCATTTCTCTGCTTTCCTCCCTCTCCTTTGCAGTATCCCTTCCTCACCCTTATTGCATCACTCTCAAGAAGTTCCTAAAGAGATTCTCACTCGAATCTGCCATATGCCAGGTTGTTTTCTGACAGACCTTGTCCCACCACCACTCCTTGCCAGCCTCTCACACACGTTTTCTGCATGTCCTCTTTCCTTATTCTTCTTCAAGGTGCTGGCTAGAGCATCTGACAGTGATTCTAGCTCTAGTAGTGAAACCCGCTTTCAAAAACAGTATTTATTGCTACAGTTTCCTCCTAACACTTTTATTTAATACAAAGAACAGAATTGACCTTTTACCTCAGCAGTTTATTATATCCTAAACAGAGTCCTCCTATGGTATAATTTAAGCTATCTGTGCATACTGGTATAACATACGGTCAGCCTACTGACGCCTTGAACTTAGCCCAGTGAGACCAGGCTGAGCAGACGTACCATTTCAAACAGGACAGTACTGTTGTTTTCTGTCTTGTTTCAAACAATACATCTGGTTAGTCTAGTAAATAGACTCCCCATTAACTGGAACTCAAGCAACCGGCACAATCTCAAACCACCGCCAAATATTTGTCGGTTGCTTGAGAGTGCCAGTTGCCTGAGTTCTGGTTAATGGGGAGTTTATGTAAATTTGGGAGACAGATTTGAATGTGAATCTTGGGAAGACTAATCATCAAAAGCAACATATATAAGAACCATGGAAACTTTTGACAGCAAAGAAAGAAGTTCTGGAGAAAAAGGCAATTAAAGTAATGGGACCATGAAAGAGTTTATACAATATTAAGTTGACCAATCATCACCAAAAAAATTCTGATGAGAGAAAAGTGGGTATGTTAAGACTTACTGGGAAATGCAAACCAAAACCACAATGAGATACCACCTCACACCTGTGAGAATGGCTGTTATCAACAAGACAAGGAATAACAAGTGCTGGAGAGGATGTGGAGAAAAAGGAACTCTGGTACACTGCTGGTGGGAGTGCAAACTGGTACAACCACTGTGGAAGGCAGTGTGGAGGGTCCTCAGAAAATTGGGAATGGAGCT
>PVJL010007281.1:0-38537 GCA_004026885.1 Lyroderma lyra
CTATGGCTTGGAATCTTCTCAAAGGCAAATGTACATTTGCCTGGTGTTTCATGTGCAACCTGTCCTTGTGCCACTTTTCTAGAGTGACGGGGAAGGAACAGCTGTCATCTGTTCTGGGAATTCAGCCTAGAGTCCAGCACCGTGGGAATTTACCCAGGCTGGGGGAAGACATCTGACTGACACTTCATGATAGTCATACCTGTAAACTCGAAAGACACTGGAACTGGAGGAGTTAAAGGGAAATCGAACACAGGATTAAGAATCTGACATGATTTTTGGAGACAGGATGATTTAAGCATATTTTTAAAGTTAGCTTTACTTATTATTATATTCTAAAGCATAAGAGAAGATCTCCTAATAAGGATTCTAAGAGGAACCTGCATACCTGGGTCATGCTTAGATAAATAATGCAAATAATAACCAAGAGTCTTAAAAACGAGAATTGTATTGCTTCGAGTTGAAGGAAACCCACACACAATACATTCCATCCTTTGGAAGCCTGCGCCCTCATATGAGAGAGATTGCCAAGTGAGTGGTGAGAGAAATTGTGATGTATATGTCATAAGAGCATAGGTTCATAAATTAATGAGTTTTATTAACCATAAAAATAAGTTTATAAGATTAAAGTGTAGCCTCCATATGTCTATATGAAAAAGAGACAGAGGAAAAAAATCCTTAGTCTCTGATCGACCACTGCAAAGACTAATCTATTCATCCATAATCTAGAACAAACACTGAATAACAACAGCAAAACATTTCCACTTTCATATTTTGCTTTATCTTTGGAATATAAAGTGATGGAGCAAGAGATTTAGCATGGCTTGCTTCTGATTAGAAGAACACCAGAACCACCTAGTGGAACTTTCATTTTACTGCACAATCCTTATGGTTTAGAATCGCTAAACACTGTTAAGTCCTAAAGTGAAATCAGTGCTTATGATCTCTTTGTGGCATCTAACAAAAATAGAAATGATTAATCTTCAGCAGACAAAGCTGTCCCCAAATATCTGAAGAGAAGTCCCTGCCCACCAAACACTCACCAACTAGCACACTGTCACATTTAGAAGCTCAGAGTTAAAACATTTGGCTTCTGAGACGGGCAGAGATAAATGGAGCTTTAAATTTTCTGTGAAAGTCTACAAGAGAGGAGTTTTAAACTGCAGAAATTTATCTGCATGCATGGCAGAGTCATCCTCTTGGTGAGCAAGAATAGAGAACTCTATAGAGCACAGCCAAGGGGATACACTAGCAGCTTGACCTTTAAATAAATCTGTGGTTACACAAACTGGAGCTTCTGATCAATGTCGTTTTTGGAGCCAAGGAGCTCATATGGTTACAGTGTGTCCTGGTCATTCTGTACCCCATGACTGACCAGCTGGGTCTCTGCGTCTTGGTGGCGATGACAGATGTTTCATATGTTATATTGGAATTTGGGATGATGGGTCAGGGAAATAACAAACATTCTGGGAAAAGATAATTTGGTGAAATGCGAAAGGTCATAAAATGCCAAATTTTGTGAATTCTCATGCTGAGTCAAAGGTTAACTAAATATCATGATTTATTATGCATTAAAAGAAAAATAAACAGCAGGCTCTAAGGGGAATGGGTAAGTTGATGTTATACTAACCTGTGAGAGGGTAGTTTAACTGTTAAGCAGAAGGTAGGCTGTTCAGTCAAGTACCACCTGTGAAGGGCTCAGGGGTGGGCTGGGCTCTCCCAGGACTGCAGGGCTGGGGCTGACAGCCATCAGAAGAAATCTGCAATGGCTGAAACCATGGCTCCCTGGATCTCCTAACAATTCCCACTTGATTGTCTTCCTCCCACAGTGTGAAGAAGGCTAGGTGGACACTCTCTGAAGACTGAAACTTCAAACTGTGATTTTTACAAGACTCATGATCTGTTTCTAACTTTGCAGAAGCTAAGACAGGAGCAGTTTCAGTTCACAAGAATAAAGCCCAGTTCCTCCTCTTGTTGGAATATCCAGTAAAATGCTAAGAACTGTATGAGCAGGAAAAGAGAAAAGCACAGAAATGAGAAAGAAATTGGAGGAAGGCAGAAAAAGATAATGCACATCAATAATAACAACAACAATAGACAGAATGGAGTATACCTAGAGAGAAGGACAGGATTTCAGACAAGTCAAGGTGAAGGGCTTCTATTTAAAGAGCTTTATTTCACAAGAACTTCTCAGGGTTAGTGAAGAAAACAATGACAGATTGTTACCTGTTCTTAATATTCTGCATCTTAGCACTTAGGGAAATTTGAAATGATAAACATCCACGTGCTTCTTCGTCTCATGGCTCCACGAAGGCAGGACCTTGTGCCTTTTACTCACTGTGGAGTGACCAGCACCACTGTTGTGCAGGGGAACCTGATGGTTAATGCTGGCTGCACAGAGCATGGACCTCCTGGGCTCCCATGCTGCCCCGACCACTTACACCCGTGGTGTATATATTGCCAATCAATGGCTGACCTAACCAACATCCAAGATCCCTTTTACCCTCTGCCTCCCATTATACAGGCTTCAAAAGGAAAGAAATAACACTCAAATTTCACTTTCTCAGTGTCTCTTGCTGCTAGGAGTGGTCACATGACACAGACATGGCCAATGAGAGGTGAGGAGAACGTGGCGAGGGATTCGGAAAGGCTTTGACTTCTTGCTGAAAGAGACGAAAGCAGACGACACGACCCTTTCTCTCTTCTCCTCAGCATAAATGTGGCCAGGCTGCTTGGCTCCAGGGCAGCCATTGTGTGCTCATGCAGGCGAAAGTCAGGTAGGTCTCCGAGATGCTAGGCGGCCCTGACGTTGTTGAGCCCGGAACCAACACTAGGAACAAATGACCCCCCAGCTGATTGTTTCGTGAGAGAAAGAAATGTCTGCTTGTTTCGATCACGGTTACGTGGGCTTTCTGTTCCGCTGGAAGAAAATCATGCCGGCTCTGACGGTCATGTGGCTTTGAGCAAGTTGCTCTATTGTTTCAACGTACTCATTTGAAAATGAAGATTATAGGATGGTTGCAAAGATTCAACGAGATACTATATATAAAGAGCACAAAGTAAGCACTACAGTGGGTAAATTGTTGTTTTTATTACTATTTTGATGATGGGCTCTCAATAAATCCTGGTTGAGTGAGTCAATGAGTGGAGTAGGAGGTCAGACCCAAAGGGTATGGCTTAAACTAAGTAGCAATAGGATGACTCAGTTGTTCCATTTGAGAAAAAATGAGAAAATGGGGAGGTGAGAGGGAGGGGCACATGAGGGGGCTAAACAGAAGCCAGGTGAGTGCTGTGTGGGTGAGATGGGCCATGAAGAGTCTCCCATGGTGCACGATTGCTGTATTGGTGCTAAGTATAAATGTATGGCCCACGCAGACCAGCATCAAGTAGACACTGAATAAATGAATGAACTGTTAGGGTGTTTACTAAAAACAACAAAAAAAAATTGCTATCTCTTCCTTCAAAATAAAGAGATAGAAGCAACAGAAGGTTTTTCTCCAGTGCCATCTGCATGCATTTTACAATATTTGCCTGAAATTCCGTGGGTGAACATGTATTGCTCTATAATTGCCTGTGCCCTCGCAAGGAGCAGATAAGAACATCCAGTGGGGGCAGAAGCAGAGGCAGAAGGAGCAGATTTCCCACCGAGTGATATATTCTGTTGTTACCAAGAGCCCCTTGCTGTAACACACGAGAAAATGTAAAGGCGAACTGACAGAAGGGAAGCAGATACCTCCTAATAGGCATATCTCTCCCAAGTGTCCCACCAGGGGCCAGCTGTTCATTAAACAAGGAACAAATTCTGCAATGAGGTTGTGACCGGCTCCATCCCACGCCCCAGCGCTGGGCTTGGAGAGCATTTGTAAGAGCATCACTTTCACTGCCTCGGCCCATTGGGACAGCGGGGCTGTCATGTCAGGATCACCCTGCACACACAGCTCCTTTGGATCTGAATTCACCCGAGTCTGCTCTGAGGAGGCTCAGTGAACTTCTAATCCTTCCTAAAAAGGTGTGCAGAAAGCGATGGAAATTTGAAACATATAAAGGGCTTAGTCATGGGATTATAAAGTGGGTGCCTCCACATGAAGAATTACCTTTGATGGCCACGTTTCTGCACATTATTTGCATCACATCTTAACATGAATGCCTCAGATTTAGCTCTTTTTCTCTCCTGCCCTCTTTCTGCATCTCTCCTTCCTCTGGATTACTTTGGCTTGAATTTTGTATGCCTTTTTGAATGTGGTAAGCAAACAGAAAGCAGGATCCCAATTCAAATAGTGAGTGGTATTGCATTCCTATTTAGGAATGCATATTTGCCCTTGGACTCCATAAGGTCAAGACTCGCAAAATGAAATCTTAATACAGATGACACACCACCACCACCACCAAAGCACATAGGAATCAAAAACATGCTGATAAACCTGATTTGCTGTTTCTGAGCAGCCAGCCTACTCAATACATAGCAGAAGAGTTTGGAATAGCAACTCTTCATGGGAATAAATAGATAACTGGGATAAACAATGACGCTGAAAGTCTTCCAAGGACTGAATAAACAGAAATTAGCATCTCTTCTACCTCTTCCAAACAAAGCCCCGTGGTTGAGGCTTATAATACTAGGGTCTTCTAAATTAGAGGGTCATGTAGTCTTCTAGGTCAGACCCTATAATTTGGGTCACATTACTACTCAGAAACACTTTAATCCAGGCTACATGGGGGCGATGGGAAAAGAGGGGGCATAAACATTCAAAATCAAGGAGCTTTGACAAAAGCTTTACCTCCTTGTCTTACGACTATGCCAGCTGAAACCTTGTTTCCTCTAGCTGTAATGTATTGCACCAGCACTTTGAGAAATTAACTGGTTCATTCATCCTACAAATATTTATTGAGTGCCTGACATTAGCAAAGAGGATACAGTCCCTGTCCCTGAGGAATTCATGGCTCACCAGAACACTGCCCGGGGTAAATTAATTCAGACTTGATTCCATATTAGAGTAACAGTAGAGCTCCATAGATAGGCATGTCCAAGAGGTTCACTCCCTCTTCCTCTTCACTCTTGTAAACATTTATCTGGGGTCCATCTGTATGTGGGCCATGCTGGGTGCAATGCCAAGGGGCAAAGCAAGTTAAAGGCCAATAGTCCTATTCAATAGCCTGGGGACTCACCATCAGAAACAGGCCTCCTCCCTTCTGTTGCAACTCCTGCCCTGTGTGAGCTCAAAATGCTTCTGAAATCCCAGAAATGAGTGGAGGTGAAGAATCTCAAACATACTTTGAGATCTGCCTCTAGATTTTCATAACCATGACGATGACGATGTCATTAGTTATTAAAGCTAATGTGTTATCGTCTCAGGCACTGTTCTAAGCACTTTTAATGCCTCATTTCATTTAATATAAACACTACTATTGCCTCCTTGATTCAAGCTAGGAAACTGAAGCCCTGAGTTAAAACCACTCACTTTTAAATGTTCATTTTTCAGGCAACCCAACTCCAGAGCTTAATGATTAAGCTATGCCACTTCTCAATCATTCTGCCAGAAAGTATATGAAACTGACAGGTTCTACAATTAAAATCTAAAACATTGAGGTAACATAATGAAGCACATAAAATATTAGGGATTTTTCTCTTGCTTTTGCTCCACTGTTTTTGTTTTTCTCCAAATAAGCCCCATTCTTCAATGCATAGTCACCTTAAGGATACGAGCTGGCACTGTCTGCCTACCCACCAACTGTTGTTAAAGGAAGACGATCAGGAAGTAGTTATGAAAGAACTGTACCATTTAGTCTACCATTTAGTCTGGTACCACAGGACCTGAGAACCACAGACCTGCTGAGTTAGAAACTATGCAGGCAGAAGTGACGTCTCTATGGAAACAGATGTGAAGATTCAAGTGAATACGAGGTCCACCAGTCATGGAGACAGCAGCAGGTATTTTTTCACACTTATATAACCTGTTTGCTGAGAAGTCTGACCATGGTGGTGGGGGGGAGCTAGAAACACATTTTTCTTTCCAGTCACTGCCCCTAACTTTGCTATGTGGAATCACCCAGCTCTCCTAGATGACCAACTTTTAATGTCGTCTTGGGAAGGCACCTACACTTACGGAAAGTTCTGTCTAGTCCCGTTTAACACTATAACCTCATATCCAGATAAGGTTTCCCACTGCTCCGCTGATGGCTAAACTTGTGACCCATGGGTCTGGTGCGGGGGTGCTGAGGAGCAACCCTTTTACTTTGAGTGGGATGGGGCTGCTCTGGGTCTAGGCTATCTCCTTCCTCCTTCTGCAAGACCCAATTCCTCTTGTTTTGGAGGTCAAGAAAGAGAATGAGATGGGTTAACAGTTCTTTGCTTTTTCCATTGCTTTTGTTGACTCTATGTAAAGTCACACACAGATGACTGTTGAGACTCTCTGTGGGGCATACGTCCAGGTGTTGTCTCTCTCAGGGACACATGTGGGCCCTTCGAGGTCCCTTGCATGAGAGATATGGCTCTGACGCAAATGCATTCAGCCCCGGTCAGCTACTTCATCTGTAACTGCACTGTCTGTATCTTCCTGCCTGGTGGGTGCCTTACTGGCATGTGAGCTGGGTGGCAGCAGGAGGAGCGCTGATGTACTAGGAAGAGTTTTACTACTTAGTGAGCCCCAAAGAAGGTATCCGGTGGGTGCTCTTTTTGTAATGTGAGATACTTACCTCCTTTCCCCCAGCTTTGGCCCCTAGGCACCAGTTTTTAGATCAAAAAAATTCCCTTTTACATTCTATTGTAATAATAAACTTTGATCACAGATTTAGGGTAAGAAAGCTTCAAGATGTTTCTCTTGCCTTCCCTCCCTCCCTCTCACATACTTGCCCCTGGCATATGTATACACCCTGCTTAATCCCCTCTCTTTGAGTGTGGGCAGGACCTGTAAATATGACGGGCTAGTCACACTTTTGATTAGGTTACATGACAAAGATGAAGAGACTTACGTCCTGATTCAGTTGACTTTGAATTCATCAAAAGGGAGATTATACTGGGTGGGCCTGCCCCAATCAGATAAGCCATTCACACACACACACACACACACACACACACACACACACGCACACACACACACACATGCGGCATTAGATTATTCTGTTGGTCTAAAAGGAGAAACAAACATTGTGAAGCGGCCTCTGGGAGCTGAGAGCCTCAATCTTACCATCACAAGGAATGGAGTTCTGCCAAAGATCCTTAGAGGCTGGAAGAAGACCGAGCCTGTCTCAGCCACAGGCCGCTCCTTGGTTCGGGCCTGTGAGGACCCAGCTAAATTGTGCCCAGACTCACAGAGGACACGGACCATGCAAAGTTGAGAAATCAATTTCTGTTGTTTTAAGATGCTAAATTTGTAGTCATTTGTTACACAGCAATAAAAAACTAAAATACAGAGCAGTCAGATCCTGAACTATTAAATAATTATAAAATAATCCTGAATTATTAAAACTTGGTTGCATGAGTGAAAGAATAAACATGTATTTGAGTTGGGAGATTTGGAGTTTTCACACGAAGAATTGGTGTGATTGAGATAACCACAGAGTAGCTATACATTTGATAATTGACGAGTTCTAAGCTTATGGATAAAACCATGGATTCTAAGGTCTCAAAACTTATTTACTATAAATGTGGAAGAAACTGAAAGTCTGATGACAAAAGTGTTTTTCTTTCTCTTCAAGTAATAGACACTATTCATTGCACTATCAATAAGCAAAAGATCATATTAGAAATTACCAAGCACATTCATACAGATATTTCTGTTATTATGCAACACATGTGTTTCAAAAAGTCACTGTGTTATGAGAAATAAAGCCATAAAAAACATAGGGCCTATGGGAAAACTGGGGTTAGGGACACAACACTTAAAACATTGTCAGTGACACATTAAAGGAAGTTAAGAACTCGATAAAAAATGGTAGCACAGCTGTACACATGTCGAATAGTTAAGGTGTATACAGACACACACACACACACACGCACACACATAATGTGCTACAACATATAAAGTACTTTCTTTTGAAGAAGACCTTAAGTTTGCTAGTGAAAGTGGGAGTCAGGAGGGTTGCAGCTTATGAAGGAGAGGAGAAAGGTGATCTGAAATCAGAGGGAACATTGTACCCCCAGATGTGGGTGGGTGTGGCTCATTACACGGGGCAGTGAACTGAGTTAGGTGGTAAATGTGTGAGGTGTGTGAATGTCTGTTTCTGTATTCCCATGTGGCTGGGTTTAGCTGGGTGCAAGTTCCTATTGTTCATGTGGTGTTTCTCATTGACAGAGTAGTGCATAAGCCAACTGGAGTTCATATTATGCCCAAATTGTTTCCTAATAATGTATTAATCATTTTGGAAAAATTCGTGTCTTAAAAAACAAGTGTTATAGCAGAACTAGGTTGACCAGCCATATCATTTTGACTGGGACAGAAAACAACAGTGCTGTCCCATTTCAAAAGGTACCTATGGTCAGCCTACCTCGAATTCAGCCCAGTAAGACTAGGCTGACCTTATGTACCATTTGAAACGGGACAGTACTGTTGTTTTCTGTCCCCTTTAAAACAGTATGTTGGTCAGCCTAAGCAGGACTGACTGTACATTACTTCATTTAAATCTTACAGTAACAGCAAGAAACAGGAAGGTAACAGAGATGAGGAAACTGAACGGCAGATACACAGCTAGTAAACTGTCAGGCTGGATCCTGTGCTCTCCCCGCTGTGCAGGAACATCCCAGTCTGGAGTATTTGGAATCTGCATGTTACAATTTCAATACTCCAATTTTTAAGACTGCACTTTTCATTAGACATTTCTTTCACCTCCTAGAAGTATCATCATCCAGAAGGTAATACCTCTCAGCCATGGAGAATTCCTCCAAAAGACAAACTTCTATTTTTGCTAATAAAACTGTATGTTTCAAGAAATTCACAGTTTTTATTAATTATTTCCCATCATATGATTATGATGCAACTCAAAACTTACTTCACAGTTTTTACTGTAGTCTTTTGTTGATTTCATCCCATTTTATTTTCCTACAATTTGGTTGTATTTTTTTTGAACCACTGATTATGCCTATGTTAACTACACTGTGATATTCTTCATTTTGTAAAACAGGTAACCACCTGGACAGTACCTCTTGCACAAATTCATTTTATAATTTAAGAACTCACTTCAGAACATTGAGACCCAGTTAAACAGGAGCATAGTATGAGTGCCTAGGAGCAAGTGGAGGTCTTTTTCTTCCTCTTCAGATGGTTTACCTTAATGAATTCCTTGGGGACAGTTTGGTCCAGATGGTTTCAAAGCAGGAAATACTTCATTTTCAAATAGTGGTGGAGCGAAGGAGCGTGCAAACAAACTCAAAAGCACACAGTCCGGAAAGACGAATGGAACTGATTGCTTTCAACAGTCTGGGACAGCCGTGCTGGGGCCTCTGGAGAGGACAGTAGGAGCAGCCCTAACAGTAATGCAGACATTGTTTCTGGGTCCTGAGGCATTCCACTAGGGCAGCGGTTCTCAACCTTCCTAACGCCGTGCTCTTTCATACAGCTCCTCATGCTGTGGTGACCCCCATAAAATTATTTTCGCTGCTACTTCATAACCGTCATTTTGCTACTGTTATGAATCGTAATATAAATATCGGATATGTGTTTTCCGATGGTCTTAGGTGACCCTTGTGAAAGGGTCATTCGACCCCCAAAGGGGTCGCGACCCGCAGGTTGAGAAGCGCGCGCTAGAGGATTTGGGCAACAAAATTTTACTTTCCTAATTCTGAGTACAAACAAACAATAATGTCTTACTTTATTCATCTGCTTATTATACATTTATTAAGCATTTCCCATGTTCTCAGAGCTGTGCCACATGCTGGGGGCAGATAGTAAGAGCTTAAGAAAACAGCTCCAAATTTGTGGATTTGTGGCCATTCAACCTGGCACATCGACTACCTTTTTTAGTAGTTCACAGGATTAAAAACCTTAAACAAGTGACTGAGTGATGAGGACACAGGCTTTACATGAATGAAGATTTCTCTGTTCCTCACTAAACTGTTTATTTTAATAAATTCCTCAGGTAAAGTTTTATGAATGGCTCAAAGGCAATTAAGGCTTCATTTTCAGGCAGGGCAATCTTATACTCACCAGAAAACTATAGCCAATAATATATTCCTTTGCTAGGCATTTGTTGTGAAGGATCCTTGGGAAAATTCTGTACTAGTCCCCATGACACTCCTGATATAGCTATGTTGTTATTTTTCCTTCTCAAGTGAACCAATGAGTTTCTTAAGCCAAATAGACTAATCATGGTTGATAGACCTTTTCAGGTAAACGAGCCTGCTATATCACCTGAACAGGAAATCCATTCTTTTTGCAACCAAGAACTTAAATGCAGACCTTTTCTACAAGTAAAGGATGCTTTAAGCAAATTCAGATTTACTGAAAAAAAACTTACAAATCTACAAAACAGATCAGTTAGAAGATGAATTTGCATAATAACAAGATTCAGCAGAGGACTATTTAAAATAGCTAGGATCTCACATTGTATTTAGAGCATCTAGAAGAATGTGCATTGTATAACTGCTAAAAGAAATGCTAGGATGAATCCTTTTGTAAAGCAGAATGTCCTTTTTGTAATGTGAATAATCATGCTCTAATTTACAAGTTTGTAAGATTGGATCTTTGTATATCTGGGTGTCCATACTGTGCTTTAATAATAAATATCTCAAAAAGTCATTTAGATAGAGTTCAGGTTTAACTCTCCTGAGAATATTTTTTTATATTATCATCACATAATCAAAACAATCTGCATATTTAAAGAAAGATGTCATAAAGGACTTCAGATGTTTAAATATGTGCATTTTTATATAATTTCCCATGGGTCTTGTTATTAGAAATATGTTGAAGACATATTTCCCACACAATGATTGATTTCCTTTGGTATTTTACCATACTTAAACACAGTAAAAAACATCTTGACCAGAAGCATAATTTCTAGTTCACTATGTTCAACATTATTTACTGAAGTAATAATTGAAAGTACTAAACAGTTACTATATTGCACGTACACGATTTCCTTTACTATTTATTGGAAATACCAGAACGCTGATTAGAATGGAATTATTTTCCACTTTCTTCTAAATTGAGTAAGATGATTACAAAGCTCATCTCATTGTCTTCCATGAGGTTTATGATGATCATCATTAAATATTTTAATAGGGTAGCATACATGTTCTAAGGAAAACAGGCATTTAATTATATACTAATGCTTTTCTGGTTAAAAAAATAGCTATGGCTCTCAGGCTTGGCTCCTACTGTTGAGATTCTGATTTAATTGTTCTGGGGTGAAGCCTGGCAATGGGATTCTAACATGTAGAGCGAAGAACCATGAATACAGTCAAACCTCAATTACTCAAACCCACTTGATCAGAGCTCTCAGGTAATTGGCATTGGGGAACAGCAGTGATAGACTGGGTTGCAGAACTGAATTCTATTCCTAAAAAGAGGTAAAATCATTTAAATAAGTTCGCATCAGAATTTATTCTAAAATCTGTCCTAAAGTATGATCTGACCCAAGGTTCCGTGGACTCCAAACTCCTGCACTTGCGACACTAGACAAAGAAAACCACAGCACAGTGACCTTGAGGTACTACTATTCCATCAATTATAAATAAAAGGGATTTCATTTTGTTTCACTCAATTATTGTTAGGTGGCTGACTCACGTACATGGATATAAAACTAGTACATTGAACAGGTGTCATTCATGGCTAACCGCAAGGCAACTTTTCTCGCCAACTATTACTTTAAATTTCTTCAGAGAGGGACTGGTGTTTTCCTGCCACTGGATAAAAACTTGAGCAGTCTTCTTCACTCTTAGGTTAAGGAAAAAACTACCATGATCACTTTAGATAGGAAAACACAGTTGCACAATTCGGTAGCACAAGTGTTCATCCCATATGATAGTGAAAAACTCCAATCTTGGTTTGAAGCTGAGGCTTTTTCTCTTCCCACCTTGGACCCTTGCAAAGGGGAGCTTGTGGTCTGGGGCCTTGAGTGCAGCTGGGGTCTCCTCTTTCCATCCCCCACAGCACGCGACACCAGCTCCCTTGTACTTCCCACTTTAGCCTCACTGAAAGCTTAGTGTTCCTTCAAGTCCCCACGCTGTGTCACATGTCGGCACAGCTGGCTGCTCACTCCATCTGGACTCCTCGTCCCTTCCTTGTCCACCTTGGAGACTGCTATTTGACTTTCAAAACTATTATAGTTCGGATATCTCTCCAGTTTCAGTTCCTTCCTCATTCGGCTTTATTATTGGTGGGCCAAGGGGTGGTAGGGAAGAAGTCAGAAATCACACAGCGAAATCTAGTGCAGAATTATCTGAGGGCTTCCATGTGCTGACTGACCGGTCAGAGATGCTGCAATACCATGCATGCAAACCCTTCACTGCCCACAGGAGTAAACTAGTGCGGTCACGTGACTTGCTATCCGGTCTCCAGGCTGCTTGGAGGGACTGCAGGCCCAGGGCCCTTTCCTGCACACTAGACTGCTTTCTTCAATGAAGCAAAATATCCCATTAAATTAAAGACATTTTCAACTCCACGGATGAGAAATTTATGCCAAAGAACCATGACTCATCTCTCCAGGATGTTAGGCTGAGTTGTGGCACGCTGCAGAGCACAGACATGTGGCATCAGGCCAGCTCATGTGTGCACTTCTTGCAGTGGCCTTGGGAAATCGTTTTACTTCTCAGAGCCACAGTTTCCCCATATGCAAAGCAGAATATTAATACTCATCTTGTCTCCCTGAAAGTGTATTGTTAGAAATGGATATGATTCTGTGAAATGTACTTATTTCTCGTATCCTCTCCAAGGTGCTTTGAAAATGAGAATTGTTATAATTACTGCTACGGTGATTCTAGAACATGCATGCATCAAATGATTTGTGAACTTCGCAAATATTTTGCAAAACAATCATGGATAAATTGTTAATCTTTGCAGATGCAATGAAAAAAATCTAGTCTCCACATTTATTGAAAATGTTTTTATAATTTTGATCTGTGTCCAGTGTCATTTTCTATACTTATCTAAATGGATTCCTTAAATAACTAAAAATGATTGATATATGTAAAGCAATTAGAAGAGTGATTTGCACCTACTAGAAGTCTGGTAAACATTTATTGTTATTTATGTCCTCCTACTTTCCTGTTCCTCCCTCAATTGAAAGCTGAATATAACTCTCTAGACTGAATTGCATTTTCTGTTGTGTGACATGACAAAGAGCACGGGTGACTAATAACTCAAGCACTATTTTTGCTCACTGGGAATAACAAGGTGCTGCTTTAGGGAGGAAACAGATTTGGGGAGCACTGTTTATCACAACCAGCAGTAGATTCAGAGGGCAGTGTGTTTTTTAAAGGTGTGCACGTGTTAAACACTTATTGCCATTTAGCTTCTTTTATAAAAGTCCTGAGACATCCTCTGGGTGTTATTCTGTTTATGGATCTAGATGACAGGGAGATAATGAGACCAAAAGTTAGAAAGAAAAATGTGTTACTAAGCTGGAAATTATAAATCAGCCTTCTACTGAATTATTTCCTTCTTGAATTTCAGAATGGAGTCACCTATGAAGGTTATTTTACTTCAATAAAAACAACTGCTGGATGAAGAAAACAGTAATCATATCTGTTCAAAAGGAAAACAGAACAAAAATAATGTGCAAAACATTACCTATATTTTCCAAATTGCTTATTATGCAAGGCCGTTCAGAAGTAGGTGAGTGGCTCTGTTTTCCTGGGCAGGTCAGCTACTCCTGTACGCTATACACTTTTTTCAATATGAACATCAATTGATTTTTAAAGAAAGAACAATTACAAGAGGTACCCATGGGATTTTTATAACTCCTTTAACAAACACTAAAAGATATTTTATTTTTAGAAGGGACTGTGGGCGCTGGTGATTGCAATCATTAAAATTCATTAAGATAAGAATTTTCATGCAGTAGATAGAAAAAAATATAAAGAAATCAGAGAAAATCCAAACTTGGACTTAGAGTTATTGTCTGGGTTCAATAAATCAAGTCTACTTGCAAATATGCCTAATTGTTTTTTAATAAAAAAGAAATTAAACATTTTGCTGGCTTCACCAACAGTAGGTAATTATATTAAAAACAAGATGAAAGTAGGCGGCCATGCACTGATTCATTCTGCTTCTCTTTCTGAGGTGGGATTATCTGAACTGGAAAAGAAAACCCTCATTTCCCCAGAAAGAAACAGATTGTACAAGAGATCCATGGTTGACATAGGAAACAGCCAGTAAAACAACTTTTTCTTTCCATTTGCTCCTAACTTGAGCCACAGGATGTACATGAAATAAAGTACTCCACTTTGTTCTCACTGAGGCACGGCACTACCTCCCACTTGATCCCCAAGGAGAAGAGGGGGGCGGTGAGCTTGCAGAGGAAGTCACCAGGGCTGGCGCTGGATGGCAGCTTCATGAGGTTGCCTGGGTAGGAAGATAAACTGCTCATGCTTTGGATCCTAGTGTCCTTTCTCCCATACACCCCTCCAACAGCACAACCTACAGTGAAGTACATGTCATTAGCAGGTGGATTACCAAAACGCTAGCCGAGCAAGGCTTTCCAACAGAAACAGCGATAACGGTATAAGAAGGATATTCTCTCAGTCTTTGGCAAGAAACCCAGAAGCGTGAGGCATACTTATGCTTAACAGAAGCACTGGGAGAAGGCAGCTTAAAATATGATGCAGCTAAGGTGAAAGGAAGATTAACTATAACTCTGCTGTCTGTACAGAAAGAGACCTTGGATTCAGGTAGACCTCAGCTAGAGTTCCGGCTCTCTCATGTTGTGTGTGTGTGTGAGTGTGCATGGGCTCCATGGTGACCCCTGCATTTCTCCTTCCTCTGTGGTAAAATGGAAATGATAACACCCACCTCACTGGACTGTTATGAGGGAAAAGCCATCTGAGATACGTGAAAGCTTTGTCAAGTGTAAACACTATTACAGTGCTTCCAGAAAGGAATAGGAATGTATCTTAGACACCTGCTGTGGGAAAGAATCAGGGAACTGTAAGTTGTTTCCAGTTTTTACATTTTCTTTCATCACGCTCAAAAAAAGGGCTCTTCTCCTGGATCTCACCATTACTGGCTCATTACTGTGGTTGTCAGCTTGGGCACACTGCAAGAAAGCACCACTATGGTTGTCTCTATGGTTGCAGTCACCATGTGGGTAGTCTCCTCAGCTTCCTGGCTGTGGGTGGGGGCCAGAAGAGGCTGCTGTGACCTTGTGTTGCCTTGTGCTGCCCTGGCCATGGGGATGGTGAGGGTACTTCCGTACGTCCTGGTTCTGATGCTCCATTTCTGGGTCCTTGTATAATAGCTGTGCATGGGGCCAACAGCCCGCTGTCCTTCCTTTCTCTCTATCTACCCTGGCACCTTCTTTCAGCTCCTCTCCCTTTCCTGTCCTTTTGAAAAGGTGTTAAATTCCTATCTCAGCATCCAAACAAGCAGAATCCTCCTTTCCTCCTCTTTGTACTGCATACCTCCTCTAGGAAGACATCCCTGATTCCATCCACTGTCCTAGCCTTGTTTTATTTGCACATGTCTCTGTGCAGATCTTAAACATGGCACTTACCACACTCCATTGTAATTGTTTACTTTTCCTCTCCCTACCAGAATGGGAACACTTCAAGCGTAAGCCCTGACTTCCGCACCAGTTTCGCCAGCACCGTGGACAGTGCTTGGCACACTGCCGGTAGGTGGCAACTGAGTATTGATCCGAACCGGTCAGACCCCCTTTCCTCCACCAGCTCCCAGTTATATGTACCCAAAGAAGAGTCATTTTGAGGTCACAATATAGTGAAGATAAACATCTCTAGAACTTTCTGGCTCATCTATTTCTGTATCTCTCTACCCTATATCACCCATACGTGTGCAGGAAGGGCCAAGGAGAAAACAAAATCAGTAGAGCAAAGATGGCACAAAATCAGTCACAAATTAAAGTATTTCTTGTTTTGTTTTGTTTTTTTTAATTTATCTTCTGTTGTAACTTTCAAAAGGAATTTCCAGATTTTACTTTTTCTGGTGTTCTTAATCTAAAATGCCTAACAGCCTCAGTGTGGATAAAAGATTTAGAAAATTTTAGGTGTGATGGGGTTATAGGATAAGTTTGAAAATCATTCTATACTTTTAAGAAACATTCCAAGTCAAATTGATTAAAGAAATTTGTTTGTTTTTCCTTCTTTAGTTCTACATCATATACCCAGGAATTCAGGGTTTGAAAATTTTCATCCAGCTGCATATTATTAATGTACAGTATGAAGACTTTCCACTGGTTTCTAAGAGTGGTTTCCATAGCTCTGGGAAGATGTTACCAGTTAGTGCAAATCCACTCTAATGTCTTCTCCCCTGCCTGCCTTCCCTTGTAGTAGCTGGAAAGAGCTAAGACACACTTTCTCAATGTCCTTGAAGTTGGGCACTGACATAGACACAGTCTGGCCATTGAGGTATAAACCTGAGTCTGCTGGGAAGTTTCCAGAAAAGCTTCTGATTTCCTGATAAAAGGAACACGTATGTCAGTCATTGTTCCCTTTCCCGTTCCTCCACCCGTGCATGCAGGTGTGATGCCTGGAGCTGCGATGGCCGTTTTGCCATCATGGGGTGAAAAACATGAAAGCATGAAGAAAAAGTGCCCCACACTAAGGAGAGCCAAGCGGGAAGACAGAATGGCCTTGGTTTTAAATGACACTACGAGCAAGCGCCCACTTCCAGGCCTCCTGTTGACTGGCACCACATGTGTCTGTGTTGTTTAAACCACTACTGGTCAGCTTTTCATTACGTGAAGTTGAGAGCAATCTGCACTGACTCAAGCGTCAATCAAGCACATCGCCCTAATAATGAAATGGAGCTTGGTCGAATCACAGTTAATCCTTACCAAATGTAATCCTAAATATTTTCCTTTATGTCCACAGTCGGGCCAGCCCTGGTTCTGCTTCTGGCTCCAATTCCTGGAAAGCCCGTATTTCTACTCCAACCTTGCAATGTCAGGGGAAGGGAAGAGGCTGTGTGCTTTCTGTCACCGGGACCATGATCTACAGCTGAACGAGGATGGCCTCGATTTGGCATATGTCCTACTGCAACTTGTGGTTCCTGGGACAAATTCTGGGTCGTTGTAACACTTAAAACAGACCATCACTACTATTTCAAAAATATTATTACTGTATTCCTTTCTTTAGGCTGCTGTACAAATGACCACGAACTGGGTGGCTCACAGCTCTGGAGACCCGAAGTCTGCAATCCAGGTGTCAGCAGGGCCATGCTCCCTCCAAAGCCTCCAGGGAAGGAGCTTTCCTTCCCTCTTCCAGCTCGTGGTGGCTCCAGGTGTCCCCTAGCTGTGGCAGCATCACTCTACTCGCTGCCTCATCCTCACATGGCCATCTCCTCTGTATCTGTCCTCATGCCTGTATCTTTACTGCTTAACATAAGGACGCCTCTTCTTATACGGGCCCATCCAGGTAATTCAGGATGATCTTATCTTGAGTCCTTACCTTAATGACATCCACAACGACTGTTTGCAAATAAGGTCGCAGTGACAGGTTCAAGATGGACATAGGTTCTGGGGGCCACAATCCAATTCCCTAAAAGTATCTTCCTTTCTGTTCTAGAAATATTACTCCCTTTGTCTTACTTTTTTTTGTTGTTGGATCTCATTAACTTTGAATTTTTTAAACCCAAGTGAAAAAGTGGTTCTGATTTAAACCTTGTACTGAATCAGAATTTAAGGTTGTTTCTCAAAATATGTGTTGGATTTCATATTTTAAAGTAAAGAATTATTTTCCTTATTATATTCTAGTCTTTATTTCTCATGTTAAAGTAAAAAATAGATGACTTAAGATAGGTAAGTATATTATGGCCATAAAATATTTACCATATTTACTATCACTCAGGCAAAACATTTCTTGTGATTGTTTTAACCACAATCTGTAGCATAGGCTGCATTGTTATTACTGTTTTTAGGGCATCAGTTACTTTCTACCCAAATAAATGTTTTTTAATCCTGCTTACACATCCTAATCACTAGAGGACCTTTTAGAAAATGTACAAATCGACCTCACTTCAACCAGCTGAATAGAAATACCAGGGCCTGGGCCTAGGTTCTGAACTTTTTAAGTGCCCCCAAAGTGATTTTTATGCATAGGGAAGATTAAAAACAGACCTAAATTCTTATTAATGATTGCCTTCTTCAATACCATTTATTTATTCAATCAAGTAATCATTGTGTACTTCCTAATGTATAAGTCTTCATGGGAAATACAAGACTATATAAGACGTGCTTCTCATTTGAAGGTCTATAGTTGAGTAGTCTTATAAACATATCAAGTATAACATTCCATTACATTCTAGGATGGTAGAGCCAAATGTCTGTGGAGAATTCCTCTCCTAGTAACTGTGCAAAGCTCAAATCAATGAAAAAGTGACCAATATTATTGCTTTCTACACACACACACACACACACACACACACACACACTGCAAGTAACAATCAGCACAAAAGAGACTCCTATGCTTGCCTATCATCAGATATAACCTGTACAAGTCAGGAACTTTTAATGTATCTTAGATCCCTCCTCCACTGAGTGAAATCAATATATGTTTTTTAAAAGTCAGTACAAGTGGTGATTCCTGTCAGCAGGCAAAGCTTTAGCAGTACAGTCGCGTAAGCCCTAGGGAAGTGCTGAGGACCAGCAATTCGTTCAGCCTGCAGTTACTTGGGGAGAACCTTGGGGTGTGGTGTTAACGCTGGCTGGTACGAAAGGGAATGGCAGTGGGGGCTGAGAACAGGGTCTATCAGCTGCTGCGCTATCAGAGCTTACCCTAGACACTGCTGCGGTGCTGCTCATTTAGACATTTGAGGGCTCTTCAGTCCCAGACCAGCCACCAGAGCTACGCAATCACACAAGCCGAACCAGGAAGAGAGGAAACCCCTGCTCACAAGAGAGGGTCAGGGCAGGGACCAGAGTACATCTGGAGTGTACAGCTGTGGGTCAGCTCTCAGGGAAAGAGAAATGAACACTGTAGTCTAAGGAGTCATGAAGTCATACCAATATGAGGTCTTGTGGATGACACAGAGACAGGAAGAAGGAGGGAACTGGAAGAGAACAAGATATTAAACCAAATGTTAAAAAAAATTATTGATGAGATAGGAATCGTGTTGTGTTTATTCATTCTACATCGATCAAGTAATTATTGAGCATCTTCTACGTGTTCCAGGAGTTGGAGATACAGGGGTGAGCATATGTTCTAGTGAGGGAAACTAACCAAAAGACAGATAAATGGAGAGATTTCAGGGCTCTTAAAACACCCCCCCCCCCCCCACACACACACACATTCTAGGTGATGTGGTGGAAGCTGATGGAGGACTGGGAACACTACGTTAGTTTGGGTGGTCACAGAAGGCCTTGCCCCATGGAGGTGACATTTGAGCTGAGATAATGAGGAAGGAGAAAGGTAAAGATGTGCATAAAGTGATCCAGATAGAGGGGATAGCACCTGCAACAGCCCTGAGGTTGGGTCACACCAGGAGTTTGAACAGAATCAGGGAAAGCCAGTCTGTGATAACAGTGAGGGCACGTCAGGAAGAAGTAGAGAAGGCCACTGGGCTTGACGATGAGCAAACAGCTGGGCTCCTGGAAAGGCCCGGCTGCAGGTGTTTCTGCCTGGGTCTGAAGGGGACCGACGTCCCTCTGGGCAGGCTGCTCAGGGCTGTCCTGATACAGACAGCCCGTCAGCTCTGACAGCAGCAATCCTTGCAGCTGTCAGGAGGTACTGCGCGGACGCTACAGATGCATTGCTTTGAGTATTCCAAGCACACGGGGCCTGCGCCTCCAGTTCCCGAGGGTGGTTTTGATAGTTTCACTAGGTGCACAGTGATTTTAAAGCAGGAAGCACATAAGGGACTGCAGCAGCTTAAGTCGCTGATGTCAACGCCTGACAGCTACCATGACCGAAACAGTCAGATTCCTAAAGTGACTTCATTTACACTGCCAAATCCTGACAGATTCTGAGGTCTCTCTCAGTATATGAACACAATCTCATCCCATATTTGTGGAAATAAAAAAGAATGAGAGTTTTTTTCTAAGCAAAAGGAAACTATTAACTCGATAACTAAGCTCCTTGGTATTCATTTTGCCGTCTTCCCAGAACGCCTTGCTCATGCTGCATTTCACTGATGTCAAGACACACACTTTACCTTCATTTTACAACCTTTGAACTGGTGAATCTTACAATCAATGGTGCTGCACAATTGCTGTGACGCGACTGTCATCACCTGTCCGTGCACATTTGGTCATAGCTGTTCATGCTGTCAGTTAAGCCTACAGGTATTGTTGATACTACACATGGTGAGTATAATTAGCGTTTAAACTGTGTTAAAAAAGATTACACTATATTTTGGTATTAATATGAACAGATTTGGTACTTAGAAACAAATAGAAAAGAAAGAGGGTAATCTGATATTTTTGAAGCAAATATCTTCATTGTAAAAGAGGCTGCAAGGACATATTTTCTTTAAAATCAGTAACCATGTGCAGGAGGAAGGGAAACTATCCATAAATGTATGAAATTATATTATGTTTTACTGCTGTGTTACATAAATAAAAATTCCACATTTCATGTCAAAGAGAAATTGGCAAAGCCCTCTAAATGAAAGGAATGTCGAAGCATGCGATGGGTTTATATGTTGGACAGGATCACCATAAGGCACTGTGTCATAGTTTAATTTGCAGCACACTGTTTCTTTCTTAGGGCTGCAGACAATAATGGTGCACCTTCTAATAGATGGCATTTTATATTCCACAAAATACAGTAGAACAGAGCAGATGTCTTTGTCTTTAGATGGCTAGGGCTATGCAAATGCTAGACCCCGTTCATTTCATTACATTAGAAATGCCTCAAGCAAGACGTTTACACAATTACCAAAGACGTGTCCACTTGAAAACTTATAACTCACCATTGTGTCTCACACTTACGGTAGACTGAACAAAACATTCCTGGGGCAACTTGACAGCCTCGCTAGTGAACTGAATTTAGTCAGAAGCATCGAAGTACGTAGATAAATATGAAGCATAGGCAGATGACTGTGAAATAAATGGCCTTCGTGAAAACTTAAGATAATTTTGCTGAGGCAATTCTTTAAAATTCAATTTAAGAAGGTCACTGTGTTTTAATGTCTTATTTTTGAAAAGTCAGGACTAAAAGCCCTGAAGTTGCTTTTTTTTTTCTTTTTTCTTTTCAGGTGCTCTCAGATCAGCGTGAAAAGACAGCCTGGGAAGAGAGTCAGCTGGAAAGCTATGAAATAACCCACAGCCCTGCTCTGGGCAGGCTGTCAATCAGTGTGTGTGTGAAGCCTGCACTGATTTTTTTTTTTTTTTTAGAGTCCATAACCATTCTTCTATTTCTACTCAAAAAAAGCTGTCTTAAAGATGTAGTCAAGTTCCTTGACAAACAGCAGGTCGATAGCTGAGGACATGCTGCCTGGTGTGTGGTGGTGGGAATGGGCACACCTCTCTGCCCCAAGCCCTGAGCTGAGTGCTAGCTGTAATAGCAGGTTCTAAAGAGAAAAGGCTTCTGCACGAAAGCTTCGTGTAGAGTGCAGAATATAGAAATATATTTATTTTTGGCCACACTTTGGTTATTTTTAGGGCTAGATCATAAATATTTATTTCAAATGCGAAGAGCTGAAATGCTAGACATATAACGTGTGTGTGTATGTGTAATTGCTTCCAGACATTTCTACTTGAGGTGTGTGATACATAGTTCAAACTCACTATGTTCAAGAGAACTCTTGATTACTCCTCCCAAATATTCCCAAGCTCAAGAAATAGCTCAGGCCAAAAACCTTTGACTTACCCTCAACTCCTCTTATTTCTCTCACAATCAGTATCTAACTCATCAGCCCTAGTCTTCATTGTATGTTCTGATTTACCTTCTTCACCCCAATCTCTTTAGCACAAGGCACCATCAGTTCTTGCCTTGATTCCTGGGAGAGTTTTTCAGCTAGATTTTCACCCTCCCCATCCCCATCCTTCTCTTCCTCTCTGTCTTTCCCACAGCAGTGAAAGTGAACCTTTAAAACAAACCAGAGAATGTCACACTCTCTTATTCAAAGGCCTCCCCTGACTTCCACCTATACCTGGACTACGCTTTGATCCCTCTCCATGACCCACGCTACCTGGTCCTTGCCTCTCTCTCTGACACCATTTTCCACCAGTCTTTCCCTTGCTCATGCTATCATAGCCACACTGGCTTTTAATATAACAGGGGCTGATAAAAAACTGGCACCAAATATTTTCTATTTTGCTGTCAGTTTCTTCATTTAAGAAATTGTTTTATGATTTAGTCACTTGTCCTGTACTTTAGGTATGCTGCCACCAGGTGGCAACAGGGTGCCAGACATAAATAAGGTCTGAACAGTAAGGAATTAGGTGCTTTCTGAGGTTCCAGGTAACAGCTCTTTTCTTGAGTTCAAAAATACTTAGAGACCTCATATTTAATTAAACATACCACATTTCCTTAGTAAAATAGCTAAACTTAAACTCTAAATCAACCTTAAACATCATTCAAGCAGATATAAATCCTAAACTGCAAAGGCACCCACCGGATCTCTCTCTCCTCTATGGCTGTGAATTATATTCATAATGGGCTGATTCTAACATTAATCTTATGTGCTCATTTTGGTGATGATGTCAACCTTTATGATTTACTGAATCTACTTATTGTCAATCTCTTCCATGGTAGCTCGTATGTCAGTCTTTAAAATTCTCAGTAGCTCTTTTTTCTAGCAAAGAGAACTCTTTCACTTCCATGTCATCTAAGAAGGTGGAGGCTCATCTTTTCAGTATGTCCGATCTTATCTCAAGGAAGGCCTGGTAGCATTTTTCCATCAGAATAGCCTGAATAATGTTTGCATTTTATAGAGAACTTTTTCTTCTTATTTTTTGCATTACTGAGTTAGAGTTTTTCCCTTCTCAAAGCTCCTAGAAGCACAGAGCCAGTTTACTGCATTTACCTATTTAACTGCAACATAAGTGGATCTCCTTGGCAACAGGCTCTTTAAGTATCTCCAGAAAAGAGTTCTTTTTTTTTTTTTTTTTTTTTGGTGGTTCCCTGGCTGGGAATCGAACCCAGGCCACGGCGTTGAGAGTGCCTTAAGTCTAGCCGCTACACCACCAGGGAACCTCAGAAAAGAGTTCTTAAAGAAACTAAAGTTCTCATGCCATCTTAGACATCTGAGCAAATACAGAATAAAAAATTAACTGACTTTACAATAATTAATGACACCATATATTTCAATGGAGCAGTTTCAATGAAAAGGAAATACTGAGCTACTTCAAAAAAGCTGTCAGTTCTCACGCTTATGGAGCATCAAGCTGAAACTTTGAAACGGATTCTAGAAAGGTTTAGGTTGGGGAGTTCCCTGGTGGTGTAGTGGCTAAGGCTTCGGCGCCATTGACGCTGTGGCCTGGGTTCTATTCCCAGCCAGGGAACTACCCACATACAAAATAAATAAATAAATAAATAAATAAATAAATAAAAGAAAAATAGAAAGGTTTAGGTTTACGGATGGTAAATGGAGACTGAGTACATCCCTAACCTCTGAGCTCCTGCCTTGCTATACCCCAAGGTCTCTTGCTTCAAGAATACAAAGAACTGGGTGACTGAGAGTCAAAGGTCAATGTTGGGGGAAAAAAGACACCAGCAAGTCTGTACCTAAGCACAGTCAGAAAAAGGAGTGGTGGGGAGACGCTCCGCAGCTTGTCCCGAGTGTTGCCACGCAGAGCTGAAAGTCACCCCCTCTCACGTTCACTGGCTCCGGGACCGGAAGGCCTGTGAGCAGCACTAAGCAGTGAGGGTTCTGACAGAGCTGGGAGGGAAAAAGAAAACCTGCTGGGCGAGATGGATGAGAGGCTGAGAGGCAGGGAAAGGAGAAAGGGGTAGGGGTTGGGAATGGGGGGAGAGAGAAACTGCACAGCGGCTCCTAGAGCCTGGGGTCTGCATCATAATCAGGGCTTTCTGTTTTGCCATGGGTGAGAGGACTGAGAGGGCGCAGCAAATGGCAACTGAGTTGTGACAGTGTGCTCCAAGGGAGCTGGCCGACTCCCGGACTAACTCTAGGAGAGGGGTCCGAATAAGAGAAGGAAAAAGATAGAGGTGACAGAAAAACAAAATGGGGAGAGAGGAGAAAGGGAGGGGAAACAAAAAGCTCACGTGTGATTTTGAGTCTGACAGGAAACCCATGAAACCAGCAGGGCAGATGTTATTATCCCTTATTTATAAAGAAGATCCTGAGGCCCAGAGCCAGTGACTTTTTAAAGGTCATATACTGAGTGGCAGACACAAGATTCAAGATCAAGTGACCTGATTCCAAGATGAAGATGAAACGAGAGAAGGTGCATTGAAGCATGGATATACACCCTATGTGCTACATTTTATTTTATAAACAGGAAGCACATGATTCACACAGCTAAGGCTCTCACCCTTTTAAGGGTCAAACTGAAACAATTCGCCACCATTGAAAAGCATTTCTGAGATGCAGCCAACGAGTCTTTGCTTTCCTTTGCATACTGACTGTAATTTACCTTCTTCTTGCTGTGTGGGGTTAAAGTGATGAAGACTGACTCAATATATGTGGACATCCAATTCAGGGCCACCCTCAGGTTCTGAGGAGGCACACAGACTTTACTGCTGTCACGGCCAATACTTCATGGCCAGAAATAGCCATATCACGGAATCGGCTGCTCCTTTGCAAGTGTGTTGGCTTCTGGGCCCTGCCGACTGCTTCTGATCATGCTACTCCCTTGATGAAAATCCTTTAATGGATACCTACTGATTACAGCAGCTTTTTTTTTAATCCCAGGCTGTCCATTAAAACCACCTGGGAAGCTATTTAAACACATCCAACACCCAGGTGTCCCCACCAAGGATTTTTAGTCAATTGTTTAGGTTTGGGCCCAGCCCACAGGGATTGATATAAGGAGCAGAGACTTGGGCTTTGGTCAAGATGGAATAACAGAGGTTGGATTCACCCTCCGACCTGATACAATAAAAAATCTGGACAAAATATATGGAACTCTAGTTTTTGAGACACTGCACAGGAGGCCATGAAGGACACTGATCCATGAGAGATGAGAAACAAATGAAGTGAGTCCTGTAAATGCCCCAGTTCGTCACCTGGAGAGGATCCTAGGCCATGTGCAGGGAGGGGGAAGCCAGGGAGTCTGGAAGACTCTTGGAATTGAGAAGACGGAGGTGAGAGTCTAAGGAGATGAAAAGATGAAAGTGACTAGAGTTTTCTGGACAGAGTACTAGAGAGGAGAGAGTACTGGTCAGCACACGCATATGAGGAAACTATCTGAGGCCAGATCTTTTAAAAAATTCACCTGAAAAGCTTAGTGGGAACAGTACTTAGTGTTCAAACAGGGTTGGTAAGAGTTTGCATTGTTCAGTCTGGGAAGCCTGGAAATTCACAGGGCATTGTCAGAATGCCTGGAAGCATCTTGCTTCAGTAGTTTGGAAACTATAGTTATAAATTAAATGATGCTCTGGTCTTGCCTAACACATCTTAAAAGCAACAGCTGAAATGTTCAAAGTGTACCCAAGGAGCTTTCCTATGTCCCAGAATGAAGCTCAAGAATATTTACAGGAATACAAAAATAGCCAGTAAGGTAAAATTCATACTGTCTGCGGTGCAGTAAAAATTACCAGGCATGCCGAGAACAATGAGGAGAAAAATCAATCAAAACTGACCCAAATGTAAGACTTAGAAGACAAGGGCATTAAAACAGTAATTATAATTGCATTTCATATGTTCAACAAGTTAGATAAAAGATTGAGCATGTTATTAATAGATGGAGACATAGGAAATATAAAAAAGACTAAAATCTAACTGCTGGAGATGAAAACTACAATCTTTGAGATAAAAAAATACGCTGGATGGTAATAACAACAGCTTAGATATTACAAGAAGAAAATATTAGCGAACTTAAAGACATAGCCATAGAAACTACCCAAATGCATCACAGAGAGAAAAAATACTAAAAAAATGAATAGAGCATTGATGAGCTTAATGGCCTAATATACATGTGACTGGAACTTCCAAAGGAGAGAAGAGAGAAAGCAGGACAAAAATATTTTAAGAAATAATGATCATGGTGCAGCCACTATGGAAAATAATATGGAGGTTCCTCAAAAAGTAAAAAATACAATTAGTATATGATCCAGCAATCCCAGTTCCAGGCCTATATCCAAAAGCATTGAAAACAGGATCTTGAGGAGATATTTGCATACCCATACTCACTGCAGCATTATCCATAATAACCAAGAGATGGAAGCAACTCAAATGTCTATCAACAAATGAATGGATAAAGTAAATGTGATAGGTACATACAGTGGAATATTATTTGGCCTTAAAAAAGAAGGGAATCCTATCATTAGCTACAACATGGATGACTTTGAGGACATTATGCTAAATGAACTAAGCCAGTCACAAAACGACAAATACTGCATGTTTCTACTTATGTGAGGTATCTAGAGTAGTTCAAACTCTTAGAAACATAAAGTGGAATGGTTGTGGCCAGGGGCTGGGGGAGGGAGGAAAGGGAGTTGTTGTTCAATGGATATAGAATTTTAGTTTTATAAGTTGAAAAAGTTCTAGAGATGTGTTGCACAATAATGTGCATATTGCTAACACGACTGTACACTTAACAATGGTTTGCATGGCAAATTTCGTCATATGTTTTTCACTACAATAACAATGATTTTGGCGATTATATAATTGAATATACTAAAAATGAGTTGTACATTATAAATGAATGAATTGTATAATATCTGAATTATATCTCAATAAAACTGTAAAATCAAGTTGAAGATATTACACAGCAGTGGGAGAGAATGAACAATCCTATAACTACATGCAATGGAATAATGATCATGGTGCAGTGGAATGCAAATTAAAGAAGCTACATGCGAGAAATTCCATACAACAGCAAGCAGATTGAGCTCTGCTGTTAGACATAAGGATGGAAGCCGTCTTTAAGGACATGGAAATACTAGTGACTGGAAGGGCCCTGAGGGGCCTTGTGGGTGCTGATAATTTTCTATTTCTTTTTCTGGGTGTTAGTTACATGTGTGTGCTCTTTTTGTGAAAATTCATTAAGCTGTATACTTATGATATACATGACTTTTTACTGTATGTCGTAATTCCATATAAAAATTTGAAGAGAAAAAATGTAACTATTTCATGGGGGAGGGGGGAAGAAAAAGAAAGAAAGAATGACCAAAATATTTCCAAAGTTGATGAAAACTATACATTTCATATCTATAAAGATAAAAAAACCACACACATGAAACATGAAGAAAACAACATCAAGGAATATCAGAATCAAATTGCTCAAAAGCATGATAAAGAGAACACAAGTAAGTGTCGATGGAGGGGTAAAAAGACCTGCTATATACAGAGGAATAACAACACAACAACAAAAAGAAAGGGTAACACGGATTTCTTGTCAGAAATAATGCAGGAGAGAGAATGGTCAATCAATATCTATGAAGAATGTTATCCTAGAATTCTAAACCCAGCCAAAACATATTTGGAAAATGAAGGCAAAATGAAGTCTTCCCAGTAGCCTCCCACTATAAAAATCGTTAAAGGGAGACTTGCAGGTAGAAGGAGAGTGACAGCGGCGGAGATATGGACACACACTGAGGAGTGACAGGCAGGGATGGCTTCACAGGTGTGCCAGCTGTGCAGTTGCACACGATCCCGCACTTGGAAGGGTCTTGGGTTTGGTTTACTGTGCTGATGTCACTGACTTCACATTTTTAGAAATCGTTGAACAAGGGGCCTCATGTTTTCATCTTGCACTGGGCCACCAAATTATGAGGAACGAAGAAGGGTCCTGACGAGGAATTCTCTCTGGCCGTGGGAGTAGGAGGAAAGGCTGGAAGGCTGAGTGTGGCTTAGGTCTAGGTCGGACGCTCAGGCACAGAAAGGGAAAGGGCCAGAGGTGACTTCCTCAGAAGACAGCTGGAACGCTTTAATTTTAATCAGCAGAAGAGTGAATGGAATCTGGGTGGGGAAAAACAGATGTTCACTAAAATAACTTTCTTAAGGTAGAAAATTCTAAATAATCAGAACATGATTTTTCCTTTTGTATATAAATGGCTACATTCAGAGGGTTTCAGTTCTTCATTTGTTGCTGAGTGCTCAAGACTGTCTCTTCAGGCCAAATGCCTTGTTTACTTTCATTTGTGTTTTAGTATTTAGTATTAACAACGACAATACTAACACGTTAATAATGCCAATTCCAATATTGACCCTGAGGCACTGCAAGAGTGCCAATTCACTTTAAATGCAAAGGAAAGCTATATTCCTTTCAAATGAGAATATAGTGTTTAAGTACATGTTATCATAGTATAATTCCACCTCAGTTTAGGTCAAGGCTTCAAAGTTAAGAGCAATATAATGGGTACCGATATGCAGAATGTGCTGAAAGACAGTGGAATCAATCATGCCAGCCCTAGTCCATCACCAATTCCCAGGCCATACATGAAAGGTCTAAGAATCACGGAAAAGGGAATATGTACTTGGAAAACAATTATCCGTCTCATATGAGGAAGGAAAAAGAGTGTTTTTTCCCCAAAATATAGGTCAAGTGAGGGGAGCCACGAGAGAATGACTGGAAGCGTTTGCAATTTAGCTGCAGTGAGTGGAGGCTGGGGTGGGGTTCAGGAGCTTTACCTAACACATGCCGGAAGAAAGCTAAAGCTCAGACATTGGGTCTAGTCTCCTGAAGGTTTGTGAAGAGCTAGGTTTATTGTACGTGGGTATACACGAAATGCTTAAATCAAAAGATAATTTATGAAGTTTGCTTTACACTTAAATACTCATACCTAGTTATTATAGTTAGTTAAATCTCTGTCTTTGATGTAGCTCCCCTGGTGTATAAATATGAATATTTTTCTCCTTTATTCATGTCCTATAGTGAAGGCATACCCTTTTACTTAAAATAATTGGTTTGAAAATAGAATTATAACATTCATCTTCCCCACTCTTTCCTTGCAACTTATGGATTTGCTGGTTATTCTTCTTGGTTGGGAGTATAAGTTACCATTTGCCTCTATTTAGTACGTGTACACACACACATGCACATTTACATGCTCACTCACATATACAATGCAAAAAAAGACTTTCAGGGAGTAAATTTAATTGCCATTATCACAATGAGGGTCGGGTAGATAGGAGTGTGACTTTATAATGCTCATCATGAAATAAAAACATCAAAGCAAGTAATGAGTCTACGTTTGATGCCGGTAGTAATATATTTCCACAGCATTTAAAGCAAATAAAGTCACACTATTACAGACTTAACACAAAATTAGGAAATTTTGTGTTTCCTTTGAAAATCCCTCAGTACATCTCCAAGTGTTTAGATTATCGTAATATTTCCCAGGGAAAGGTAGAAATTAAATGAACAACACTTCAAAATAAACAAAATTGATAGTCCTAAAATAAAGAGTGATGTAAGTATAATTTCAGCAGCTTAAGCAAAAGGCTTCACCTTAAATTAATCTTTTAATCAATTTACTGTTGCAAAGAAAGTCCAAATATTTTCCATGGAACACATGGATACTGCTACCTTACTTTATTTGTTTCTACCCAAAGGTATTTGAAACACAACCAACCAATGCAGTTAGATTTTTAAAGCTATTTTTGTACTCACTAGCAGAGATTTAAGAATGCACTGTAGCCTAAACTTTATTTTGTTCATTTAATGTGTATGTTTATCATTATCAATATATAGGATATATCATAAGGCTGAGCTAGAATGATTTCTTTGGCAAATCCACTACGAAGAAATTAATGATATGTTCTCCATTAAAATTCACAAATTAATAAATTGGACAGAGTTCAAATTTACTTGGTCTTACCAAAATCCCTTTAGTAAGAAGGTACACAGTGGTAAAATAAAATAATATTGTTTTTCAATATTGTTTTCTTTTTTGTCTAGAAAATGGGTAATTTCATAATTATCCACACATATTTCATGCAGATAATATATAGCCCTTTTAGCTAAAATTTCCCCCCTTGCAGTGCTGTTGAAGTTGTCAATAGCAGTAGGAAATGTTGTGCAAACTTGGTAATATGCAAGGTCTGAAAACCCCTCTGATTTAAAAACATTCATGCACTGTTAACTGGTCTCTAATTCTCTTCACAAGCCTTTTTGCAAAGGACTATAATTCAAGCTAGAGTTTGATCTAGCTGGCATCTGCAGAGGGAACAATTTACCTGACGATCTCTCCCAACATGTTCATATTTTAATACTAAAATATCAATGCAAAAGTGATGTTAATGATGCTATTAATAATAGTGGCAGACACAGAAACAAACAAGAGTTATTGACAAAATATTCTGAAAATAAAGTATAGGTTAGGGAATAAATGGAATGATTATTGGCATATACATCATTCTCGAAGTCTAGACACATATGGGCCTGCACAACTGACAATACCTGATGTCTTAAAAGTTTTTCCATGCTTTATTTCCCCTACTGACAATGCTGATACTAAAATATGAGATTTTTACTACTCTCCCTTGCCCCTGTGCTTGGGTAGCTTTGTGGCTAAAACTCTTACTCGGTTATTCAAATAACCTTGTTTTTCAAAGGCAATAATGTATTCTACCAAGAAAAAGATGGTTGGAGACCTTCTGAAAGAACACAATTTCAAATTTGTATTTGAAATTAAGTCGCAACGTTGTAGGTTTTTTGTTTCATCATGAAAACACTTTTAATAAACTCAGTGTGCTCACTGAGACTGTATTCTTACTTGTCTAATATTAAGCATAATACCATTGAAATTAGAGGCTTAATCGATGCCATTTAATGATGCTGAGGTTATCTGTACTCACACCAGCGGTCAGCCTCCTCATGCTCCACGTTTTTCCCTCTGCCAGTGACCTTTGTGTCAAAGACGGCCTGCACTTGTCCTTCTCGCTGCCCTTTGCAGAGAAGGACATTGTTGGAGCTATCTGGCTTCCTTAAAACTAGCCAGTCCTCACAAAGATTAAGGGTATGAATTTCCCTAATAAGCTTTGCTCTAACCCAAGGTGACTGACGGTACATTCCGTTCAGGCTGGAAAACAACAAATTATAGGTACCTAATATACAATTGTTGGGCCCATATATGTTATATCGTATCTGGAAACTTTTCCCTCAGTAATTGGGATAAATAAAAGTCTTGAATTTGGGGCCAGTCAAAAAGCCTTGTAAGCCAGGAGGCACCCACATATTGTGCCTTTCTCTCATTTTAAAACCCACCAACCCGAAACCATCAAGTGAACTACCATTACAGTAGCTCTAATGGACACAAACATTTTGTTTTCTGCCCAGTCAGAAGGTACAGAGTAGGTTTTGTCCATAATAAAGACATCCACTGAGTTAAATGATCTGCAAAATCTCTTCAGTGGGAGTGTGCACGTGCCCATCAAGACGTCACAAGGAACTTCACATTTTACCCGTTTATTTCAAGGACAATAAAATAAAATAAATAGAATAAGACAAGGAAACAGGTTGGCATTAGATGCAGACGTTATACTCCAGGCCAGAGGAATTTGGCCTCAAAGTCTAAAACACAGTAACTATGTTTTCCAATTCTGATAACAATGCATGTGGCAGCCACTTCTGCTCTCCAGACTGAAGTCAGATTGCATTACAGTAAATGCAGCGAAAGGGAAAAGCCTTAAAGAGCCCATATGGGAGAAAAATGCTATACTTCTGTCCCAACTCAAGGCGGGCTGACCCCGTGGGTGGTGGTGGGACAGCCCTGAGCCTTGGCGGCCAACCTTCTAGCACCACTGACCTTGTCACCACAAGGCCCGGCCACAGTGACCTAACAGGGACCTCTTAGCAGCTTGTGCCCACCGCAATGGGGAAAATGTGGGTCCAAAAACCCAGTCCCAGCATTTGGATTTTGAGAAAAAATACTTGCTTCAAACATTTTATAATAGAGTTCTATTGGAATCCATTCTTTTCAATGAGGAATTGCTGAGAATGCTCATTAGCTGAGTCATCCTTGTGCTATCCGTCTTATTTGTTCTTCAGTGGGGAGCAGTATTATTCAGAAGATGTTACATAGAGAAGTCTGTCAAGTTACATCACTGACTAGAATGCAACTTAACTGGAAGCATGCTCGTTGGATCTATGGAAGGCACCCCTTTAACAAATGACTAAGTGTGGAGTTCTCAGTGGAGAACGGAAATCTACTTGGTACAACCAAAAAAGAAACACAGTTTCAGAAAGTTCCATTGCCACACAGACTAAGAACAAAATGAATCAGAGACTTTTAGTCAGACAGTAAGTTTCTTCTGAAACAATGACAGCTTTTGTGAGGGAATAAGCACAGGAAGCTGAGGGTGATGACGGCAAATTAGAGGAAAGAGCCAAGAATTTGTCCATATAAAGTGATTATTAGATTAACGAGCAGTTTTTATGAGATGTTCTAGAAAAGATATTATTTTTAAGAGAGACTTAAATAACAACATATAATTAGTTACTACTAATGACCATCACTTAAAATAATTAATGAAATGATATGTATTAATTAGGACTGGATTTTTGGAGACAAAGTGGCGTACTGAGTAGAACAGAGCACTTTTGAACTAGCAGAAATTTATTTGCTTTACCTTTTAGTTTATGAATACATTTTTAGTTATTAAAATATAGAACTGAAATCTAAGAAATTGTCTATAAGATTAAATTATTTCTCACTCACTTTTGAAAGGAAATGCCAAAAATGTCAAATACATTGCAGAAACATAATCGTTATATATCACATTTTTGTCTTTTTCATTCCTTTATGCCATTAGAAATAAAATAGCAGTAAAAATGAAGTGAGAAAAGCATCAATAACAAAAATATTTGTGCACACTGAGTTGCTCTTTTCGGACCTGAATACATGGCAACAGCACACATTGACCAGGTTTTATAGAAAATCTGTGCCAAGTGTATGAATAAAACAGAGCCAATGTAGGATTAGATATAAGTGGTGGAAAATAAAAATTTGACATTATGGCAGCTTACTCAATAAGAACAAAAGCAGCCTCTTTAAGTATAGGGTTTGTATATGCAATTAAGGAATAGAGATGAGGAAACCTAACAGCGAGATAACTAAACATAACCTTCATCTTTTGACAAGGAAGATGAACAAAGATCAATATGAGAGCTGATCAGTTACACATCCACAAGCCAGACCCGTGGTGCTCAACCTGCGGGTCGAGACTCCTTTGGGGGTCGAAAGACCCTCTCACAGGGGTCGCCTAAGACACGTATCAGATATTTACATGACGATCCATAACAGTAGCAACATGATGGTTATGAAGTAGCAATGAAAATAGTTTCATGGGGGTCACCATGACATGAGGAACTGTATTGAAGGTCGCGGCGTTAGGAAGGTTGAGAACCGCTGTCCTAGACGGACAAAATTTCCTAAATTGGAAAACCCAAAAATGCTTAGAAGTTTTTCTTAGGTGACACAAAACACCACGAGAGTCCTCTTAGTTCCCCACATCAAGTTGGAAGAACAGTGCCTGCAGACCATGAATGGAACCAGGAGAGACGCACAGGTTGGACAATGAATTTCGCGAACTCATCCTAGAAAAAGTGCTACCGCTCACCGCTGACCAGCACTGCGGTCACCCGCGAAGTGCGCTCACGCTGGCAGCACCTACACACGACTCGGGAAGACAGCGCTGCCAGCGTGAGCGCACGGTGCAAGTTCACGAACTGACTTGTCAGAGTGTGGGGACAACGATGATGACAACAGCTCTCAGGCCATTCCAGAAAAAGAGCTGCAGAACTGCTTTGAAGGCTGGATAGGTGCACAGCTTCCCAAGGGGAGCACTTCGAAGGTGACCGCAGTGCTGGTCAGCGGTGAGGTCTGTAGCACTTTTTCTAGGATGAGTTCGCGAAATTCATTGTCCGACTCACATGTCTAAAACAGAAGGCATATCTGCGAGTCCTTGGATGTCAGAACATTTATAAAAAGGAAAAATGACCCACCTACAGTAAGAATTTCAATTGTCAAGGGTTGAATGGCTAAGATGTCTTTAAGAGACCAACTTACATTAATAAGTTCAACCTCCCAGATTTTTTTCAACAGGTCCATCGATGTGTAGCCATTAATTAGAAAGGCTTTGGTGTAGTCACCTAGTTCAATGGAATCCAGCCACTCAGCGACAGAGGTGGGATGGTAGCCATCGTGGCCAATGGGTCTCATCTGTAATTAAGAACATCACATCTGTAATTAAGAACATCACATAGGACTGACTTAAACTGTTGGTGTCCCAACAACAGCATGCATCTTGCTGTTTGGAAATTTATCTGATACAAAGCAACACACTTTCCTGGATAAAGAAATAAGGAAAACCAAAATACTTTATGCACAATTCTCAATCATTCATTATGTTCATGCTGAATTACTTTTCAAAACTAAGCCCCAAATTTTCCCTTGTAGCTGCTAAATCAACTCCCTATTTGAGAGAACTAAATATGTCCAACTGCTGTTACAGATATTATTGGCATTCTGTTGGATGGAATTTAATATGCTGTCAGTCAAACAGTATTAAGTTGAATGCTGAAGGCACAAGGCACCACAACCTCAAAACGTGGATGATAATTCTCATATGCACAACATCAAAGCATGTGAAAATACCAACTGACGTGACTTAAACATCCAAAGGAATTCATGCTTATGCAAGACATGGATTGTAGGTAGTGCAGACATGCTGGAGAAACACACTGCTGTGGTAAGCCAGCAAAGAAAGGCTTTTCAGTGTTTAAATACCACGTGTTTTTACATCGACGCCACAGCATGTTATACATGAATAGAGAACTGGCTGGCAGACAGGTTCCTAATTTTTTGTCAGCTATGTACAGACTTTTTTTTTTTAACTTTAGGAGAACAAAGAAGTGTGACAGTAACATAATGTTTCTGAGTTTAAATTGGAGTGTGAAAGTAATTTAAGCAAGACAAACTTCTGGGTTTAAAATTTTGCAGGGATTGTTCCAGTCCTTTAGCATCTACTTGAAATTTTAGTTGAAACTGCAGTTCTTGTTTTTTGAAGTAACTCAGTAAGGCTCATGGTGCTTTGCGTGCCAATTTAGTTACTAAGGACAGCTATCACCTCATCAACCTGATGTGATCCTTCAGTGAAATTCCTGTTGGGAACAGCAAAACTAGGCTAAATACAAAATAGATTTTCCCCTTCAGATTCAAAGAGGTAAATATTAATGGAAATCTAAATGATTCTGATTTGTGAGCAGAGAAAAGATTAGTCTGGGCGCCGGGGATTCAGATTTTAATTTTAAACATATTAGGCCTTCTGTCACTATGCATTGTTCTCATTTTTAAGATTCTCCTTAGTCCTTCCTTTTTGTTATTTTTTTTTTCCTTTCCTCTTTCCCCTTGTTTCACTCCCTGGTCTATTTTGCATTTTGAGGTTTAAATGTCCTCTATTTTAAAGTTATAGTGTAATTCATGACCTGTATTCGAGTCTGAATTGCATCAGACTTTTGTATTTCATTTTTACATCAACCTGCCAAAGTTTAGCTCATTAAATGTTTGTTCACGTACCACTTAACTCAGTGCTTATGACACGGTAGGTACAAATGGGAATGACAACTCGGGGTTTGCACGGTGAAGTTTAGTGGCATTCCCAACTAACCAGATGTTAGGTATGTGCAAAGTCAGAGACTAGGACCCAAAGCAGAGGCTCAAAGGTACTAAGTATTCTGTAGAGAGGAATGAAAATATTGGGCCAGGTACACTCTCCAGGACTTATTAACTAAGAGGTGGTTGAACCAACTCTGCTAACTCGAATGATCACCCCAGCCCCAGAAACGCCCTGGCTTCCCACAAAGAAGATAACTGGAGAAAGGGAAAGGAGGAAGGGCTATTCCCTGGAGTTGAAACTAACAGGGAGGTCTTGGGGTCAGATGTCCAAGAAACTGCGTGCCCAGCAGTGGATACTGGGGAGGAGCTTCCCAAGTCCTGCTGAATCCAGCTGGGGCAGAGTCAGAGGTCCCATACCGGAGAATCGTACGGCGGGGTTCCCATAAATCCCTCAAATAACAGATCACTCCGAGGGAGAGAAATCCGTGGCCGCCTGCCACACAAACGGTGGTGGTCGGCGTTACCCAGCAGAACTCTGCAAAGCAAACCTAACCCAGTACGAAAACGTCTGCCTCTCCCCAGTCCCTCTTTGGGCCGGCGCCGGGAAATTTGGAGTCAGAGGAGAGAGAGGTGCCAGTCCCCTGGGGGAAGCCTAGACTTTGGGTGGGGGGTAGGGAGAGGAAGAGACTAAAACTGGAGGCCTAAATGAACTGGCACTGAATTTTCAGTATTTTTCTTGCCTGGAAAGTTATCGCACAAGATTGAGATAACATTAGAAATTAGTAAAGAGACAATCCACTGAATTTGGTTGAAGGCAGGGTTAGAAATGCAAAATCACATCAGTATCTCACTGAATGCAGACTGCTCAGGAATCTGGTCACCCCGTGATGCAAGTTCCCCCAAACTGTCCTTACCCCTTTCCCTGCATCCGTGACTTCAAGGTTTTTATTTTTCAAAATGTGTCAAAAAGCCACAAAAAATAAAAAGTTGATATTTTGATTATTTTATGCATTTAGTAATAATATTTTGAGCCGCTTTGTATATAAATGACATTTTTATTCTAAATTTTTGTTATATGGTAATAAACTTAGCATTATGCTGAATTTTAGCAAAAAAAAAACTCAAAACGTACTACATGGCATCCATTAGATTTAAGTATAGATAAGTTAGAATCTAATGGCATTGATGGCATAAAAAATTCATTACGGAACGTTACACAACACGGTGTACAGAGCATCTTCGTTGTCGATAGCACGCCACAGGATAACACCCTAAAAATCTGGTCAATGGAGAAAAGTCCTTTCACATTGAATAACAATTTTACAATAATGATAGTATATTTTTAAGTAAATACAGTTAAGGTGGTGCATTTTATTAAAATGAATGACCACATTAAAGTATAAAAATTTTTTATTGTTATTCATTGTGAAAAAACACAAACACACAGAAAAATGTACATCTGCTTTCCTAAACTTCCCTTCTGGAACACGGACAGGAGTTTTTATATTTTACTTTTGAGTGACAATTCTCCAAACAAGGAACAACACACACTGCTGGATTTCCAGGACACCTAGCACAATAATACGTGCTTTGTTTTGTTTGCAAGCATCTTTCCCTCAAAAGAAAAAAGTTTTTTGAGCTTGCGGGTAGACTCAAAGGCCGCAGTCAGCAGGGGGAACTACTCGTTTGGCGATGTCTGAACGTGGCAGCAAGACGGTTAAGGAGGTGCGAGGGTGAGAAATATCTGCTGGGATTGTGACGGATGGGCAGGACGGGGTGGAGAGCACCTGGAAATGGGTACGTGGTGTGTGCAGGGCAGCAATGCATCCGCCCGCTCATTCAGTGAGTATTTAGTCAGTGCCTGTTCTGGTGAATGTCGTGGAAACAACAGAGAACAAAACAATTACAGTCTCTTCATCATGGAAATGATAACTCTTAATTGAAAATTATGCAAACAGATGACCAGTAAATTATAAAGTCTCTGCATACCTGAAGAGAGAAAACCATTAGAGCCATATAAAGTGGACAAAATTAACTTGACATGTATTTAATGATATGCAGAGTGGCGACTGTGCAACACAATAATTCCTTCCAAAGCAATTCTCCCATCTGCTCCTTGATTTCTGTTCCTACTGCCATTTCCCCGTTTAGGTTCTCGTTAGCATTTACACAAACTAATGCTATAGCCTTCCACCTGGCCTCCCACCTTGCGTCCAGCTTCCAGCTTCCTGCCCCGTCAGTCTTCCAGGCTATTCAGTCAGCCTTTGCACGGAAACCTATAGCGGCTCCCTCTGGGTAAAAGCCCAGATGTCCTGCTCCAGCATCTAGGACAATTGTGGTCGGGTACAAACTTCTCTTTTCAACTTAATCTCACACTTCTCCGCCACGTGCAGCCTAATCCATATTAGACACATGTGGATGTCTAAATGGTATGTTAAATTGCCAGGCATCCCATGAACTGTACAAGACACATTCGTATCTTTGCTGACATCATTTTCCGTGCTCGGAACGCTTTTACCTTTATTTCTGGAATGTTTCTCCAGGACTAGCTTCTCCTCTTGAGCTCTAAGATACGAATTTCCAATCATCCGCAGGCTACCCTATAGATGTCCTATTTGTCCATGTCCTATATAGCTATCACCAACACAAGTCAAAAACAAACCTGTCTCCTTCAACTTGCACACTGGCCCTCCTCCCTCCAGGCTTCTCATCTCAGTTACTGGGAAGCCACCACACCACTGCCCAAGCAGAAGCTTCCACTTTCCCGTTTCTGTTTTACCACCAGATCAAGTTAGGCCAACAAGTCTCATAA
>PVJL010007281.1:38637-80456 GCA_004026885.1 Lyroderma lyra
CACACACACACACACACACAATTACAGAATACGGTGTATGTAAATTGCCTAGTACAGTGCTTTGACTATGGCAGGTCTTCAATAACTCTTAGTTCTCCTCCCTTCCCACAGCTCTAAATCAAGTCCAAGTTTATTCTGAAACAATATTGAGTCTAATGGCTGCTAATCTTTTTAACTTCTAATCAGAATTCTTTCCTTTCCCATCCATCTCTTCCTCTTTTCCTTTTTCATCTTGTTTTAGACAGCGTTTGTGCCTGCTTGCCTCTTTATACTTCTTCTCCCGGCTGACAGTTACTTTTCAGACATGTATCTAACAAAGTCTCTCCGATAGCTTGAATTGCTCGCAATGCTTTGCTCTTTTCCTGTATTAGGACTATGCCTCTGAGCCCTTCGCCTGGGTTTCTACATTGTATCCCACCGGTGACTGAAGTAACTTCTCCATCCCACTGATGCTGGCCGTGTACGTACTTGGCCGATGGAATGAGTGAACGTGTCAGTGTGGCAGGTTATAGATGAGGCTGCGGTCCTCCTCTGCTCGAGCATCCTTTGTTGTTCTGATGCTCTACCACAAAAATAGTTGCGCAACTACTGGTCCGAGGAGAAAGATGAAGACTTGTGGGGCTAACCTAAATCTAATCCAATGTTTGACATCTACCCTAGCTCAATGAAGACTGGGCAAACCAGCTTCAGTTAGCTGAACCATGGCTGATCCATGGACCCAGGAGTAAGGAAAATAAATACATGTATTTTCATTGCTGTAAACCACGAAATATTGACATATAGGGAAAAGCTGACTCATAGAATTACATCTTGTTTTGAAACCTTTGGTCTTTGTATTAGTTAGAGTTTACAAAGACATAGAACCCACAGAATATATACACACTGACACACATGTCTGTGTATATCTATATTCCTTTCTTTTTATTATCTACCCATCTATCTATCTATCTACTTATCAATTATCTGTCTGTCTGTCTGTCTGTCTAGATTATTTTAAGCAATTTACTTATACAATTATGGGTCTGGCAAGTCTGAAATCTGCAGAGCAGGCTGGCAGGCTGGAGACCCAGGGAAGAATTGTTGTTGCAGCTCAAGTCTGAAGGCAGTCTGGAGGCAGAATTCCCTCTTTTTCTTTGGAGAACCTCAGTATTTTTTCTTTTAAGGTCTTCAACTATTAATAATTGGATGAGGTCTATCCATATTATGGGAGTAATCTGCTTTATTCAAAATCTACTGATTTAAATATTAATTTCCTCTGAAAAAAAAGAGCTTCATAGCAACATCTATAGACAAGTGTTTGACCAAATATCTGGGCACTGTGGCCTAACCAAGTTGACACATAAAATAATCCAAACTCTTCAATTTATGGGTCCATTGGCAAATGCATCTGCATGAGACAGAAAAACTAAGGATGCTAAACTGAGCTAACATCAACATCCTTCCCAAGCTGTATGACTGTCATCTAGTAAACACCTATGTCCTGCATCCTGACTACTCTTAAATTAAGTAATTCTTTATTTGAATTGAGTATGATGGTTGGGCATAATCCATTGTATATCTAGTATGCCTCCATAACTTTGCTCATGCCATTCCCTTTGCCACGAATGCTATTCTCCCTGTTCTACTGTTGAAATTCTATCCATTCTTGAAAGGTCCTATTTAAATATTCCCTCTTCTGTGAAGCCTTCTCCACTGCTACCCTTACTCCTAAGTCAAAATTAATCATACCTTCTGCTTGATTTCTATAATGTTAGTATAGCATCCTGAGGGGCCACTTTCAGTTTTATGATATTAACTGTGTGTTTGTCATATAAAGCCTTTACTATGTTGAGGTACTTTCCTTCTATACCCATGTTATTGAGAGTTTTTATCATGCACGGGTGTTGAAAAATGTCAAGTGCTTTTTTTGCATTGAGATGACCATATAATCTTTGTCCTTTATTTTGTTCATGTATTATGTTGATTGATTTGCTGAACTATCCATGCATCCCTGAAATAAATTCCACTTGATCATGGTATAACATTCTTTTACTGTATTATTATATTCAGTTTGCTAATATTTTATTGAGGATTTTTGCACTTATGTTCATCAGAGATGTTGGTCTTTAATTTTCTTTTTGTGTGTTGTTCTACTCTGGTTTTGGTATCACAGCAACATTAACTTCATAAAATGACTTAGGAAGCATTCCCTCCTCTTTAATTTTTTGGAAGAGTTTAATAAGGATAAGTAGTAAATCTTTGAATGTTTGCAGAATTCAAATGCCCTATTCTTTAAACCACTATCTTATGGTTGTTTCTATTTCAGAATCTTAGCCTGTACTCTAACACAAACAGAACTGAAGATATGGTAATTTTATATGGAACATTTAAAGGAAAGATATTTTTCATTTGACAGTACACTGCAGTGTCTCTTGCTTTGTGTAGCCATAAGTTTTTACATTTATTGCTGTTAAAACAAACAAACAAGCAAAGCAACTTCATTTCCTTTAACTGTTTGTTGACATCTTTCTGTCAGTCATGTTTCCATTCCTTTGTGACAATGATACAAGAGATAAGAAGAAAAAAATGTAGAAAAACTTCAAGTTTCAAGCTTGCAAGCCCGGGTATGTGGTAGTGTTACCAGCTGAGAAAGAAAAGAACATAGACTGCATTGACATTGATAATTCTGAGATATAAGAAATTAAAGATTCTGTGGAATAGCACCTTAAATGTGCAGGAGACATCTGAGGAGACATTTAACGTTGGGATCATGAGCAGTACAGGTGGGAGTCTTGGCTCTTTCACTCATTGGCTATATGACATTGAAGACACCTTCCTAAGCATTTATTTTGTGATTAGTAATGTGAGAGACTAAAAGGGTATTTACCTCTGAGCGTGGTCAAAGGTATTCAATGAAATAAGGCGAGTAGAGTTTAGCCCAGTACCTGGCACATAGAGGCACTCAATAAATCTTAGTTGTTTAAAATCTTATTTCATCGTAAGTGTGAACTGAAATCATGAATGAGACTGCGGAGTGTAATTACGTAGTATGAGAAGCGAATAGGCCTGAGGATGAACTAACAATTTCAATGAATGAACAAAAGAACTGTATACAGGAAATAAAAGGAAAGAATGATCAAAATAAGAGAAGTGGAGAAACCAGAGCTTCGGGGGGAGCATGACTGGCAGTGAGGGGAGGTTGCAGAGAGAATGAAGAAGATGAGGAAGGAGCAGTGTTCATGGGATCTGTCACACTGGCCCCCGGGATCTAACTGAGAAGAGCCCAGAAGCTAGGCTGTGCGGAGTGTAGGTGTGAGTTAGAGACGAGGAAGGAACAAGCACACTCTAAATGATTCCTTTGAGTTCACATGGCAAGAGAAGGAGGGAGATGAAGGCTTTAGAAAGTTCAAGGAAAACTCAGGGAAAGGGGTGATAAAGGCGGACTCAGGCTTGAGGAAGGTCAGCGAGAGAAAGCCATCAGAGCCTGAAGAATGCCATGGAGATCAGGGTGGAGTACAGGGCTTGTATTTTGCTTTGGGGGTTTTACTTGCCTTTCTTGGAAATGATAGTGCAAGGCACATAGTTGGAGCTAATTTGGAGGTTACTAATCTTTCTGTTAAAATAGCTGTAAGGGTCCAGAAGCTACCTGGCTTGGACTTAGTGAGAGCTGGGTCCTTGTATGTGGGTAGGGGTCCTCATGTGGGCAAGAGCAGCCTTCTGTGTGGCATGCCACTTCCTGGACACAAGCGCACAACCCTATTGCTTATGTAAACTTGTGTGACAGCCCTGCTGTACCAGGCTCAGCTACTTAAACTTGCCTGTGAAGCTGCAAGAGACCACAGCTTGCCTTTCCTGATCTGGAAGTACTTTGTACCCTCAGACTTCCTGATGACTTTTACAATACAGACAGCTGACATGGTCGGGTACCTCCCTCTTTTCCTGCTCCTTGTTCTAGCCTTTTCTGCTCTGTCCTGCTGCTACTCAAGACTTGGACTAACAGCAGCCCTGAAAATAAACCAAGACACACAGTGCTAGCAGACACTGTGCTGCGAAGTCCAAATGCAGGTCTATCAAGTCCTGCGAGGATGAAATCTCACACGGGCTTTGAGACCTGGGCTTAGGCACCACTGTGCTGTTTCATCAGTGGCTTTTAACAGACTGATGGAACATGAAAGAGAAAGGCAGATCCGCTGACCACGGGGCCCCAGAAAAAAGTCTATCCATCACCATCTAAGTGCTATTGCAAGTACAACTTTGCTGGGCGATACACACCTACAAAATGGGTAGGACTATTAATGATAAGAATATCACCTAATAACCATATCAGGCTTTAAAGATCCCAAAGTGATTTCACATGCAGGATCTCATTTGTGAGGGGTTTTAGATGATCTTCGGGAGAATGCCCTTTATGAAATCCGAGACCCTGGCTAGTCTGTGCAATGCTATCCTTTCGGTGGGAACTGAAAGGATTAGGACACTGTGAGTATTGTTGGGAAGCAAGATGTGACAAGGTTGCTGTGCTGGGTATCTCAGTAAGGGAGGGGGGACATGTACCACGTACAGGTCTGTTTCTTGAAGCCCTTTTGTTTAGAATCAGACTCTGGTATGGGTGCAATTTCTATAAAAGAATAGGGAGAAAACCTAAACCCTCAGAGGTCAGTGAATTGGGTTTCGAGGTCACTGTGGACTTACAATTGCAGAGAGTGCTAACCTCTATTCGTTTTCCCACCACCAGCTGAGCCTCACCAACTTGGGGTTCCTTGAGTGTTCAGGCGACTGAGAACTCTGAGCTCTCAGGCATAGGGCAGGAGCAGCGAAGACATATGATTTGGATATTACTTGGCATTACATTTTGGGGGAGTAAAGGGAAAGTAAAATGCTTTGGACTGGGTACTGTCCCTTAGTGCTCCGTGATTTTAATTTATACATGAAATAAACAAACTAAGGCCTATCCCAGAGAGGGCCTGAGGAGTATCCCCGATTTTAGTAAGTGGAGTAAACTGAAAGTTTAGCAGTGGACAGCCAAGAGCACACAGACGGGACATGTTTTCAGACACGTGGCCATCGGCTCCCAACAGTGCAGAGCAGTCCGCCAGTGAACACAGCAGAAGCACTAGCCAAACCGATCCCGCCTGTGGTCATCAGGGCAAAGACTGTGCCCCTTGGATCAAAGGCGCTAGCCTGGCCCCAGGTCAGAGGAAGGGAGCTGCCGAAACCAACGAGCCCTATAAATCACGGTGGAAAAGGAAATGACAACAACGGCAGCAACTACAACACGATCTCTTCACCGCGTTGAAAGCGCTGTGAGCAGCTCGGGTCGTTTCAGCTTCTCCTGCGCTCGGAGTAACGCTGTCTATCGCGTCCGCTGAGAACCCGGCAGGTCCCCGTCAGGGAGGACGCGCGCGGTGGGGACCTACAGGCCCTGCGCAGCACACAGGGAGACGCCGTCCTTGGGGTGGAGTGACTTTATTGAATGCTTCCATCCTACTCCGACCGGAAGCTTTTGATAAAAGGGGGTGCTTTTAAAAATTCAATGAAAGGCCATATATGTGGTGTTGTTTTTACCATCTTTTCATTTCTAAAACCCTTATCGAGGTCATGTTGACCGAGAGCCCTTTGTTCACTATCACTATTTGTTTTGACTTATTTCCTTGTCACAAACCTTTTATGAAACAAGGGCCCAGATTAAAAATGAAGAGGATCTATTGCCACTAGAATAAGTGCTAAATACTGTTCGTATCATTCACATTTTCGAGCTCCCCCAGTCATAGGAACTATATTTAGCAAAAGACACGGGCCCCTTTTTTCCTCTGACAGTACCCGTTTCCTGACATTCATGGAGCTATTCCGCAGTTACACAGCACACGGCTTTGCTCTTAAAAGCAGCAATCTTAAATGCTACTATCAATCAGGAAAATTGCTTGCAAGTTATTAGTTTCAGCTAAAAAGATTTCCCCCAACTTGAATCATCAGAAGATAATGAATGCGCTGAGTGCCAATTCTATTTACTTGATATTTAAAAAGCAGGTCCTTCTCAAAGCCGCCACGCACGTGGATAACATTACCCACCGACGGGCTTCAAACATAATACATTTAGCATAAAACCAAAGGTAGCCATATATGAAGGTATCATTCCCATGGTGGCCTAAAATTAGTAAAGGAGTTACAAAAATGAGAAGCTACCACCCGTTCACCCATCCACCCACCCATCCATCTACTTATCTGTTTATTTATTCATCCATTCACTCACTCAACTAATACTTAGAGCATGTCTGTTATCTTCTCGGGGCTTTCTGGATGCATCAGTGAACAAAACATACACAGGTGCCTTGTGGAGTTTACATTCCAGTGGGGGAGACAGACAGTAATTAACGAGCATAATAAATTAGGAAATGAGGTCGGAAGGTGTTAAGGGTTGTGCAAAGAGGAGAAAGCACAGGAGGAGGGCTGGAAGGGTTGGAGTGTGTGTGTAGGCAGCGAGGTGCGGTATTAAATCACGTGTGTAGGGGAAGCTTCATTCAGAAGGCAAGGTTTTCATAAAGATTTAAAGATGGTGAATTGGCTGTGTTGGCAACTGAGGGGAGAAGATTCCAAGCGGAGGATCAGGTAGCGCACAGGACCCCAGGATGGAGTGAGACTGCTGTCTGTTCAAGGAATAACAAAGAAACCAGTGGGGTTGGAGCAGAGAGGAGTGGGGAGAAGGTCAAAGACGTCATTAGGGGACAGATGAGGTGAGGCTTTGAAAGCCGTGTAAGGACACTGACTTTCATTCCTGAGGGAAATGGGGGGCCAGTGCAAGAATTTGAGCAGAGGTGTGGCATCATCTGGCTTATGTTTCAGCGAAAACACTCTGGCTGCTGTGTTGAGAATGGATAATAGGGAGGCAAGGGTCAGCTCTCCTTCCATCACCATGTATTTGATGCGCCTCTGGGTGGTGAGCACTCAGTGCAACACATGAACGATGTGTCGTAGAACTGCACACCTGGAACCTATGTAATTTTTGCTGACCAATGTCACCCCAATAAATTTAACAATAAAAAAAATTTTTTAAAGAAGGGAGGTAAAGGAGAGGTAAAGGGGGGGTGTCCTGCTGAGAGGCTGTGGAAGTAATCCAGGGGAAAGGGAAGAGTGGCTGGGACCGGGAGCTGGGGGAGAGGTGGTGAGGAGTGGTCAGACTCTGGACGGTTTCCGAAAACACAAAATGAACCATTCCTGTGTTCTAACACAGATGGGGCATCTGTCGTTTGATGGCTGCAGCTGTGTGGCATGGACCTCAGCTGAAACAGAACTGTGTTCGTCTACCCTGTGTGCGAGTATTTGGGTGACGGGCAGGCTTGGTCTTGCAGACGTCTGTTTTCAGTGAGGAATCCAGGTCCTCAGAAGACTCGTCTTCTGCTCCTCACAGAAGGTAGTCAAGGCAAATGCATTCGATTCAGAAGACAACAGACAAGTGCCAGAGGGAATGGGCAATACTGAATGGATTCCAGGATCTGGCACTCTGACTGGCCCTGGCCCCCGCTCCCACTGACCACGCCTTAAGATGAAAAAGCTTCAATTTAAAAAAAAATGCTGTATTATGAAACATTTTGGGGACATTGGGAACAAAAGGAGTCAGCAGAATTGGCATCAGCAACTTCATCAGCAAGCAAAGATGGCGCCATATTGCAGACACTGGTGCCCTCAACACAGGGCACCTGCAGTTGGCGATGGGGCTCGTGTTGGCAGGCTGCAGTGACATTGGCAGAACATTCCATTGGCGCTGGCTCAGATGCCCATGCTGGGAAGATAGTGGGCATTGTAGCCAGTAGCACAGACATCCACACCTTTGCTCTGAAGCAGCCTTTGGCAGTCATTAATAATAGGTTAGGTACCCTCGGTGGGTATTAGCAGCACTGAGAGAGAGCACTCTGGGTAAGTTCTGGTGGCATTGTTTGAAGCTCTGGTGACAGGAGGTGACAACCACAATAAGCCAGAGCAAGAGAGGCGGAAAAGGGGAGATGTCACACAGTCACAAGTGGTCTGGTTAATGGCGTGCATGTGACGGTAAACACCCAGAAATTCATTAGGAGGAATTTCAATAAGGCCTACAATACAGAGATAAGTGTAGCCCCATTGTGAAGCTCTGCCTGGAATTCTAGGGAACTCCTTTAATATCTATAGTAAGGGAATCATCGAAAGAACTTTTCCATCAGCACTGGGGTGAGGACAGCAGTTACAACAAACAATAGCTTGGCCCTTAGGAAAACGTTCCCGGCCTCATAGTCTGGTGTTTTTGTTTGTTTGTTTTGGTTTTTCTGTCAGTTCAGAATTTTTAATTACCTCAGACATCAAAGTGACTAGAACGTTTTAACCCTACTGATGTGAATACCCAGTAGGAAGTCGGCTCTTACAATAATTTTAGTCGTCATCATATCAACAAGAACTTTTAAGCACAACTTACATGTAATATTATCCTAGGTATTGCAAAAATGTCAAAGGGCCTAAGGTGCTTCCTTCCAAGAATATGTAATTTTCTTGAGTACACATTTGAAGTATGTACAAATGTAAGAAAATAATTAAGTGCCGAAGTTTTTGTAAGTTCCAGAAAAAAAAAAAAAGAAACTGAGTGCATTGGAGAAATTTGAGGAGTGTTTATTTTATAGTTTCCCCTGGGGTTAATATATTGGGAAGTAAGTGAATGCGTGTGTGTGTGTGTGTGTGTGTGTGTGTGTGTAAAAGTGCACATGCATGAGAGAGAGAAAGAGAGAGAGAATGGATGAAAAAAGGCATTCACTTCTCCTTACTGTCTCTAGACCTAGCAAGAAAATGCTGCACTCTGGAGTGACTCCCTAAATGACCTGTTGGGCTAAAAATACATCTTAATTCTTTGAGCTTCATCTATCTATTCAGGAAAGTTTTCTTGACCCATGTACTTTGCTTCTCCTTGCTTTCGCAGCACTTTTTTCCCCCACAGTAGTTTAGTTGTTGACATAATTGTCTCTGTCTAAAATGCAGATAGAACCCCTTGAGGTAGGGACCAAGTCTTACACATTTCTGTAACCCCGTCTTTGAACCCTGCATGGGGCCCAAATGGATTGACTGTCTGATTGAACCAGACGGCTGAGTCAGGGACTTGCTGATGGACATCTGGGCGTGTGGGTGCCTGCAGACAGTATGCATCTGGAGTTGTGCTAGTTCTCTTTCATCTGGCTCCTACCAGGGATGTAAGGTCAGTTGTTATTTCATGTCTACATCAGTAGCACCGAGAAAAGTGTTCTGTAAAAAGTGGACACCAGAAATGTTGATAGATGATGATGTAATTGAGTCCCAGGGGTGAGAGGCAGAGGAATCAATCTTCTCTACATTTACTGCAATAATCTCATACACATTTGTGGAGAAAATTTCACACTTAAAATTTCAGTAATGCCTCTCAGTGTTAGAAAACTGTAAATACAACCCTTTCCTGTCAAGCAGTGGCTTCTAGGTAGAGAAAGGGTTGAGGGTTAAAACTGAGGATGCATTTGAGAAAAAGCTTTAACCTGTTGAGATTCTATGATTCGTAAGTTGTAACCTAAAAAGCACTGAGAGAGTGTCTAATTAGCATTTACACTCTCATGAATTCATAGAAAGGTAAAGCTAAATTGTATTGTCTCTTGGAGACATGAAAGAAAGAATCCGGCACTTTCTTGAGTACTCATCTCCTCTGATAAGCGCAGTAGCTCTCTGTTAGCGGAAATAACTAACTAAATAAAGCTGAACTTCTATTTACTGAAATAGAAGAGGCTAGCTCTGTGGGAGAGAGTGAAAATGGCCAAATGGGGGAAGCACTGATAGTGTAGAGAAATACTGCCTCCCAACAAGGCCGAGAGCCTAGTCCGGGACTCCACCCCCCACCCCCGCCCCAGTCACTGCCTGGTTCTTCTCCCTGAACTCCTGCTCCCTCCTACCCCAGCCCGCGCGGGGGAAACTGCTGTTATTATGGAAATGCTAGGCTATAAGTGTCCCCACCCTGCCTTTGTTCGGGGCTCAGACTTTGGAAACAACTCCTCTGAGCCCGCCGGCCTAAAATAAACAACCTGAACTTGCCCGTACGACGGGTGAACGGGGAGAGCCTTCCGCAACATTGGGAAGGCAGGGCCCTTCCGCAATAGCTGCCTGTAGAGAACAGAGAGGCGGTGCTCTGGGACCACAGGCAGCACAGGAAAGCAGTTACGATCACAGACACCTGAGCCGGCTTCCAGGCTCCAGTCGGTTTCCACCACTTACTAACCCCATGACCTTAGGCAAGTTATTTAACTCTCCTGTGCTTTAGTTTCTTCATCTATAAAACAGAGAATTAATTTTCAAATTTAAATGAGTTAATTTAACGTGGTAACAGTGCCTGGCACATTGGAAATTTCTATGTCAATGTTGGCTATTAATACCGGGGTTTGGCCTGCAGGGTCTTTCTGAGCATGCTCAAGAATGCCTTGGGGGAAAGTGGACCTTAGGGAGAGTGTTCACTGTGGGTCCACAGAAGATCAACCAAAGTCAAAGGATGGAAATCTAAAATCTCACTGATCACCAACAAAGAAAATAACCACAAAAAATTGCCATGTAATGAAACAGTGCTTGGTTGAGGGGTAGGAATAATGTTAACTCAGTCCCCAGGTTAGCCTGCTCCATTGAAGCTTACTACATGTATCTGCTTGGGTTTGAAGAATTTGACTTACTGTAGCTGAAAGGGCAAAGTGATGGATAAAATTTGTAACTGGATTGATGGCATTAGCTCCATTTCAGAAGGTGGGTATTACAAATGAGAAAGAAATTAGCATCTCTCTCTACCTGACTAAGCTGAGTAAATGCTTTTGGTCACTTTTTGCTTGGAGTGTCCTGTGCTATCTCAGAATCCTCCACAACAAAGAAGTTTTAAAGGTGCATAGGAATAACTTTTTGATTCATGTTCCTCCTCTTCCAGAAAAACCTCTCCTAATTCCCGGAAAGAAAGAGACCATCCCTTCCATTTAGCATGCGAATTTTGTATTTTTACATCTATTTATAGCACCTTTATGCTTTGCTTTAAAATCTCTTGAATATTGGTTCAACCTTCTTTGCTAGACTGTGATTTCTGAAGGCAGATACTGTGCAATTTCACTTTTTTCCTCCTTGCATTCTAAGACATAAGTAGATACTCAATGCATTTGCAGACATAAACTGAACAGACTTCTCACTTGAGTGCTTTTGATCAAAAATAAGAACTATCGCCAAGTTACGAAGGCTGTCCGGAAAGCATCCAGCCATGTAATGTGAAAAATTAGAGGCATTTATGGCGGAATATTTTTCCAGACAGCCCTCGTATATTCAACTATTAAATTAGAACTTAATTCAATTGTATAGTAAAGGTAGGGGACAATGGCTATTCAAAATGGTGGAGCTGTTGTTTCAGAGCGCGCGTGCAAATTCACACAGTTCTGCTTTCCTAGGAAATCACGTCTTTAGCAATTTAATAGACTGCACTGTCAAGCTCTGACCACTCGACTTCTCAGGTCACTGCATTCTATGCCACATACATTTATTGAGCCCTTGCTGTTTACAGTACTCTTTCCCCATCCACTCTTCTCCCACTTTCTACTTTGTGTTGGGAAATGATTACATTAAACTCTACAAGGCACAGACAAGAAGCCCACTCCGTATTATGTTTATTCATTCAATCTCTTAGGTAAGGAGGCCCTAGTTATGATCACAAACATGTTCTTTTCTGGCTCCTGATGGGTCAAATTACAATCCTAAGTGCATTAAAAAATAATTGATTTAGTGGCTGATGATCACATTTAAAAGTTTTGCATTTTCTTACGTGGAAAATGAATAATGTACCCCATGAGAAAAGCTCACTGTGCCATGCAGTCATGGGCATTTTTAGTCACGGATCTTTTATATTCGTGACCGAGTCCCTTTCTGTTACTTGTGGCCCAGGCAAGAGTAACACAAAAAATTCGCTGAGCTTTGTTAATTTAGTGAGCATTTACTGAACCAATACAAGTAGTTACAACAAATATTAATTTAGTCCTTCTAAGTGCCAGGCACTTCATCTGCATTTTTAAATTTATAACTTACAACAACCTAATGTAGTAAATTTCACTATTATCTCCACTTTACAGTTTAGAAAAGTGAGGATTTAAGTAACTTGCCCAAGGTGACACAAATAGTAGGTGGCTAAACTAGGATGAAATTAAGTTAGCTTAAAAGCTCAGGGGAGTCCGTTTTGGAGCCCCTGCAAGACTGCAAGTTACTTAAAGGAGACGGACGTGGGTTACGTCGCTTACTCACCCCAGTGTCCCCTTGTCGTGCTCTGACTGTGGGGTGGCTGAGAACCTCAGTTAGATCCGGGCTAGCGTTAGGGCTAGCGTTAGGGTTAGGGTGTGAATCCTAGTTTTTCCATTTCAAATAGCATTCAGACAGTCTCGTCACCCTCTGTCTAGTCCCTGGCCTTACAGTTCTCCACAGCACTTATTGTTAACTGACAGTTCGTGCTTTTACTTCTTTTTGTCTGCATCCCTGACTGGAATAAGCTGCATGAGGACAAGGATTGTGAAGATCGTGTTTTCTAACAACAAATCCTCAACATGCAGAACAGCGCCTGGCATGCAGTAGGTGTTTCATAAAATATTTATGGAGTGAATAAATAAAAGCAGATTCATTTTGCTTATTGTCTATGCCTGAAGTAGTCATTTTCACATATAACTAATGGACTAAAGGAAGCTCAACTTTTTCCTTGGTTCAACTTTAATCTTCTTTTAAAATTGTATTTAATACACACTACTACTATAGCATTATATAACGGGCCAAGCTCCATTTTAAGTGCTTTACATTTGTATTGACTCATTTAATTCTCACAACCCCCCTGTGGGGTAGGTAAACTAAATCTCAGGGAGTCTGGCCTTATTCCCAGCCATTACACCATGCTGCTTCCTGGCTTAATCCTATAAAAATGTCATTTCCATGGAGTTTTATGCTCAAATGATATGCCTTCAATGTCTCCTAGAGAATGTCCTTCTATCTAGCCCATCTTGCCTTCCTTTCTACTCAAATTGAAGATGAAAATAAGCAAGTTGTTTTACTTTATTCTATTATTCCTTTTCCTTCTCTGAAACAGCAAAGCCTACTGTTAGTGAAGTTTCTCTAAGGTCGCCTTCAAGGACAAACAAGGGGTTTGATCCCCAGTGGCCACGGGAAAGTGGAAGAAGAGTGGACATGAAGAGTATACTTTAAACTGCAAGGGCTCAATAAATATATGTGGCAGAGAATGCAATGAAAGTGAACTGAGAAGCTGAGTCATCAAGCCACCATTTATCCTGAAAAATGGGAATCTTTTACACTGTTCTAAGTGATCTAAGTGAACATACCTGTTTGTTCCAGAACCAAGGGGTATTTACAGAACAGAATAGAGCTTGAAAGGGCTCTAGGAACACCACAGCCTGCCTCACCAAGGACCAGACCTACAGGAAGTGAAACAACTTATGCCTTCAGTTAGACTATAGGTCCAGTTATGTATTAACATTAGGTTAGGGCCCCTATGCTAATGATGCATATATGTGTGTGGGATTTTGTGTGTGAGTATATATCTTTATCCGGATATCTACATGGAGTGTTGTGACGTTTAAGATACCAGCTAATAAAAAAGAAATAAATGCAAGTAAAAGGAATGAGGGTAGATGGAGAGTCAGTGATGACATGGGAGAATGAAAAGTCACCCAGTGAGCATCTGTGCTAGTGGCCTACATATTGTTGTTGCCCTTTTGAAAAATAGGAAAAGATAGGAATGGGTTCCTCTCATTTTTCTAAGTGACAGGGCAATAAGAGTGAACCTTCCTTTCTAGACTTTTAAAGAAATCATATTGTTTGTACACTTTCCCCCTAAAGCTTGCACACATCTTCCTCAGCCATCAAGACTGGAATTAGTAAACATCTGAATTTTGAGGACCTTGAAAGAACTAGAGTCTTTAAGAACATAGCCTTGGACAGAAAGCTAAATTGGGATCATGTCACATTGATAATATTCCTTTTAAATTCTGAAATAATCTGTGATTCCATTGCATTAAGATTCATTCTGGAGAGATTCTCTTCCCGTATTACACAGGGTAGCAAAGTGACAGCTGTAACTAAATCTGGTCCCCAATCCTTTGGTTTGGTAATAAACTTTTAGAAACAAAGCCAAAAATTTGGGGGTGGCCGGGTTTGGGCTCTAGTTTGCAACAGGTTCCACCACTCCATATTGTCTTGCTTTTAATGTTTGAGTTTTCAGTCCCTGCCAGTGTGTCTCCATATCCTTGCTCATGAGCTTTTCTTGGTCAAACTGCTGACTTAATCTGTTTGCTCTGATCAGACCTAAAGTTACATGGTCTCTTTTTCTTTTTAGCTTTACTTTTTTAAAATGTGCTTTTTGTTTGTTTGTTCTTTTTTGCTGACATCCTTAAAGTCTTGTTCAATAGACTCTGACCAATTTACTTCCCTAATACAGATGGAAAGATGCTCTTTTCAGTAATGAGGCACCAACAAAGAACGAATATGTTTTTAAAATTTATCATATTTCATGGGATTATTGATTGGTGTGTATGACTTAGACCAGTGGCATTCAGATCATGAAGACTTTATGTGCAATTGATAAATCTCTCATATTTCTGATTTCTATATGATTGCATCATACCATGCTACATTATATTTAACTCTACAGACCAGAGACATGTGCCTCTTTTTGGAGGGTGATGATAAATGTGGCTTCTAAGTCATTTAATTGTGAATATCACAGTCACACGGAGATAGCTCATGAAAATAAAAGATACTTTTGTTGTTGCTGCTGTTGATGGGTTATTCCCTTTTAACCAGATATGGAAACTGGATTGTACAGTGGATCATTATAAAGTGTTCTTGCAGGAGGCAAACTTCTGAGATTGTCCCCAGTGATCCCACATCCCTGTGTAAACACTTCTTTTATTGTGTGGAGGCTAGGTCTAGTGACTTGATTCTAATAAACAGAATACAACAAAAGGATGGGATGTTTTCATCACTAGGAGAACACTGTTTTCCTTTCACTTTTCTTTTCCTTTTATTGTCACTATATGAGAAAATGGATGTCAGCTGACCCTATTCGTGGTAATCTTCTCATGACATATGTAAATCAAACTATCATGCTGTATGTCTTAAACTTATACAATGATGTACGATGATTATTTCTTAATAAAAATACAAAGAAAAAGAAAAGAAAAGATGGGATGTGATAAAAAACTGTGACTTTCTTCTTGCTGGTGCTGTTGAAGCCAGATGATTGCTGTGAGATGCTTTAAGGGGGGCCCCACATGACCAGGAACTGAGGGAAGCCTTCAGCCAACAGCTTGTGGGGTACGGAGGCCTCAGTCCAAAGACCCCCCCCCCAAGGAATGGATTCTTCCCTACATACAGGCAAGTGGCCTAGGAAGTGGGTCCTTCCCGGTTGAGTCTTGAGATGACTGTAGCCCTCTAAGAGACCCAGAGCCAGAGGGCCCAGCCAAGCTGTACGCAGTTTCCTGACCACAGAAGATGTGAGATAACAAATGTTATTGTTATATGCGACTAAGATTTGGGTGTAATTTGTTATATAGCAATAGATGACTAACACAGAGTCTTGTTCTTCTATTGTTCCCATTGCAATAACAGGTTAACTTTTTAAAAAATCAGTATCTCAAACTGAGGATGGGAAAGGAGGTAATTTAATCCAATCAGAGGTATTCAGTGCCATTCGGTGAAAAAACAATTAGAATTATGTAGCCCAACAAATATTGGTTAAATTGAACTAAACTTAGAAATAAAGGCAGCTAAAGTGCAGGTGTTCATCAGGCAGTAAAGGAGAAGTAGGGCAGCAATGAACAAAACAATGAACACCAGGAACTGTACTGTGAGGAAGAACTCTGTGATAACAACATTCAGTAGTCATCAAATATTTTTGAACTTGAGTTTTGAGGAACTGCAACATTTAACAGAGAAAATTGGGCAAGCAAGGAGAGAGAGCGTCAGTGAGGCAGGAAGAGAACTGGGTAATGTCAAAGCCCAAATGAAGACAGTTTTGACAACTGACAGGAGTATCAGAACCCACTGCAGCCTAAGTAAGGTATAGGTGACAAGGGGCTTATGGCATTTCTGCTCTGCTGGTCACTGGTGACTGCAGCCCTGGTTGTATGGGTGGCAGCAGAGAAACAAGTTAGGCCTAAGGAGGGTGAAGGATGAGTGGGAGGAAAGGACAAGCGGAGAGCAAGTAGACAACTACTTGCTCACAAGTATTTAGGAAGCTACCAAACAATTCCAAAAGATGTAAAACAGGAAAACATTAGAAAAGGAAATATTGAGAAATGGAAGTGAGCATGTGATCTAAAAGTCACTGGTTGCTGACATGCATCTTTAGTTCAGGATGAGAGATCTTAGGAGAGCAGGAAAATAGAGGCCTTGACACAGTCCTGCAAACTTTTAATATGAAAATCCTTTGAATTTTTGACCTCCAGTTATATCGTCAAAGGACAAAGAGATGATGCCCTTTTAAAAAAGATTTCAGAGGATTATCCAAAGAACTTGGCCACATAGAATTCTTATCTGGAAAAAGGGAAATTACATGTTGCAAACAAGTGATCAGATTATTTTCCTGTGATGTGTGTAGTTTTTAAGAGAGTGAAAAATCAGCAATCTTCTCCTGGAACTTTTGGTATGCTTCCTCTCTTAAAAAATGAGAGGGGTGAAATTTGATCTTCAGAAGTCCAGAAAAACGTTTAGAAGAGATGGAGATGAGGCTGGTGAAGGAAGTGGATGCTTAAGCTTTGCTACTGAAGGTCAAGCACTGCAAAGGACAGAGGAGAGCACGGAGTGGGGACAGGGCATTCATGTGATTACTGCACTAACCACATCTATGCTGAGACTAAGTGGAATGTATTCTACTTGTTCAGTGCAGCAACTGTACTTGAGAACATGCAAACCTTGGCAGTGGTGACTATTTCAATATTTCAAAAGGGCATAGTACAAAAAAAACCATTAATACTAAATGAATAAATTGTTTTCTTTGAAACTTGAAACAGCAAATACAAATAAAGCATGAAAAAACAGGCTTTGAAGTGTGCTAACCGATCCAGATTGCACTTAGCAAACCACTTTTTCTCAGTTTAGGAACAATCTCCTCGAATCCAAAAAAACACAATATGCCAATTACAGGACCTCAGGTAGCAATCATGGAATATTTTTCATGACAGATGAAGAACACAAATATTCTGAAGACTGAAATTGCATAAACAAAAAGAAGAGAATTTTTCTCCATTTTCTGGCATTGCAAAGTTAGAGTGAAAGCAAATGAGTGTGCTGGCAGTAAAATCACACTATTAACCATCTGAAGATTGGGTTCATCTCCTAAGAAGGCAAAGCATCAATTTGTAGCATTATAGCATTCTGTTTGTGCTGCTGAACACGTGTTTGGATGTTTTTATATATTCTCTATTCATTTGGGTGCAGAGTAAGCACTTTGCATCAGCCTCTTGATAGAAGCTTAATTTTGTATTGTTTCTATTATATTGTTTTTCTCTAATGGAAATGATATTCTGTCTTAGAAGTAAACACAACATTTATTCTCCAGAAATTCTGGGTTCAAGTTCTTTTGTTTCTCTTTATCAAATGGCATGTACAGGATTACAGCTATATCTTAAAATTGAGGCCCTCTTTGATTTAAAAATTGTATTTAATAATATGTAAGGAAAATATTCATTCATTCAACCACCCATTCTTTCATTCTTTTAATGTGCACGAATTGGGCTAAGCACAGTGGGAGATTCAAGGGTGGATGTGACGTTGTTTCTGCCCTTAGGATGCTTGTAACGTGGAAGCGGTAGAATGTTACCAATACCTTCAGACAGAGCAGGCATGCGATCGTTAAACCTCACAGGAAATAGAGAGCTGTGTGTTCCTTTATTCCATGAATATTTCTGACCACCTACTATGTGCCAGGCCCTGTTCTAGGGAATGGGCATACAGAAGGAAACAAGATAGTCAAAGTCTCTGACTTGTGGACCCTGCGTCCTTGGGGAAGAAGTGGAAAATAAGAAAACAAACAAATAAATAATATTACCTCAGGTAGCCATAAGTACTATGAAGAACAAACTAAGGCAAAACAATACAAAAGACAGTAACAGAGAGCGGGGACTGTGGCTTTGAGATCATGAAGGCCTCTGGGAGGAGGTGACAGCTAAGTAGAGATTCAATGATGCATAGAAGCAAACGAATGAAGATCTGTGGAAAAGGCTTTCCAGGAAGAGAGACCAATATAAAAAAGAGCTTGAGGCAAACATGAGCTTGGCATGTTCTGGAAGAAAAAGAAAGCACAGGACTGGAGTGGAGAGAAGTGGAGAGTGAGAGATGAGGTCATATTAACAGATGTGGGAAGGGGCCAGATTCTACTGCCTTTTGTAAGCCATAATAACGATTCTACTCTGAGTGAGAAGGGAACCCATTGGAGATTTTCAGCAGGGTGTGGCATGATCTGATTTACATTTTAGAAGAACTGTTCTAGATGCTGCAGAGAAGTTCAATTGGAGAGTGGTAAGAAAGGTAGCTAGGAGAGATTAGGCAATCTATGAATCATCCAGGCTAGAGAGGATCAAAGAGAAATTGACCCAAGCAGTCAAACCTAGAGATGACAGATTGGAACCTATTGTAGTCCTGGCAGGGGCTGACATTTGGACTAGGGTGATAATTACCAAGGTGGTGAGAACTCTCCCACTTCAGGGAGAGTTTCTTTCACAAAGGCAGTACTATGGAATGATTTCAGTTGAGCTTCAAATGATGGATGCACTGTGACAATGGGGGAGTCACTCATTGATTTATTATTGAGTGCCAACCATGGCTGGGCACTGGGCTAGGTGTTGGGGTAATAGTAGCACAGAAACCCTTTCTGACAACGAGGACAAACCTTGCTGAGGAAGTATTATTTTAGGTGAAGATACAACAGGAATGAGGTAAACAATACACTTACAAGAATTGCTTCTAGAATTAGTTCTAAGAATGCTTTATTCTTTTCTTTTTACTGTAGAGAATTGTATGATTAAACTCCTCCGTATGCTTGACTCTCCTTGAATTTGCAAGTGTTAAGTTTCTATCAGCAGAAGCTCAGTTGGCTGTCAGTTGGCAAATTTTATCAGATCACACTTCCTTAGGAACAGTGGTTAATACTTATCTTCCCCAGGAAAAATTACAGCCTTCTTACAAAGGAAGAAAGCAGAAGAAAATACAAAACACGATAAACTCACATATCTAGTGGCATCTAATACTGTTCATCTGCTACTCTGCCTCAGATTTTGCTTTTGATTCCTTTCCCAACCAGATGACCCACCTTCAACCATCCTTTCTCCTAATTCTTATTGTAAACTGCCTCCAGAATTAACTGACCTAAAGCATTCTAGTCATGTCCATTCCCCAGTGCTTATAGAATAAACGTCCAATTCCTTACCCTGACATGCCTTTCCCTTTTCTTACCAATTAAAATCCTATGCATCTTGAAGAGCAGCACTCAGATCCTACCTCTTCCTTTAGGCTCCTATGAAACTTCGTTGCTAGGTAACCTACTGCGTACAGTTAAAATGATGACTGGTTTGCAAATTGCATCTGGACTGGGAGGATTTACACATGAATGATATAACTGACAAGGATGCAATACTTTGGACTTCCTGTGCGATGAGCCTTGTAATTAGGAAGGTCCCTTGTCCCTGGAGGCAAAGCCTATGGAGTTGTTACAAGAAATATTGCCTCTTCTGGAGCGTGAGGCTTCTATTCCAGGAACATTCCCACACTCATCCAATATTGGTCTTATCTTCTTGTACTTGAGCTGTCACCTGAGGGGGTTGGAGTGATATCTGTACTGATATAAGGCCTCCCACTGAAGAGAAACTCTGAAGCTGTCCTGCTGGCCAGCGGTGTTTCCTGTATTGCATCCCTTTAGGCGAATCTAAAGCCGAGTGTGGCCCATAGCAGTCTTGTGAGTCTGACTGTTTAGTTGAACCTAAGAATACCGTATTGGGGAGTTGGCATCAATACGTAGAAATGTTGTCCTAAATACTGATACTCCTTGCTCATCTGAACTTAACCCACTGAGACTGTAGTCACATTGAGGGTAATAAAGCATTGCCTACCTTTGGCAGGAGCTGGATTGCCTGTAGAATTCTTTGCCTGTGGCCAGAATTAAGGATTCCAATTTCCAGTAAATCCTGATCTTCCATAACATTGCTTCCCTGGGACAAAACCAGAAATGAGAAAAGTTAAATCAGGCATTATGACTTAGGGTAATAATGATTTCTTTAATACAGGGACAAATAACCAGCAAGTGATCTGAGTTTTATAAACAAAAATGTAGAGTCATTCTTCTGTGAGGGTGAGGGCTGAGGGGGTCACCAGTGTGACTGACTGGAAAGTTCTGGGAAGTCTTCCCTCTCCTCATGAATACTCTCGTGGCTTACTACTTCTGGTTGGAGTATCTGCATTGGAGATTCATTCCTGTGACTTAAAACTCTGTCCCCCTCAAATATAAACACTTCTAAGGAAGGTTACCATGTAAAACTATCAGTGACCTATCGTTGATGTGAATTAATCAGTCCCTCCTCCCACCAACCAGCTGAGAAAAGAGATGGAAATATTGAATATACTAGGCAGATTAAAAGTGAGAGTTAATCATAAAATACTGAATTCCAGACACCTCGTCAATATGTGGGGACAGAACAATAACTAAGACGCAGGTCCCTGCCCACAGCTGTCTCGTCCAGTGCTGGAAACCAATTGTTCAAAGGCAGTTGGAATAATGTGAATGCGCTGTGATGGAGCCTAGAGGGGATCAGGGATATGTTTTCAGAGGAAATGATGTCTCATCAGATATCTAAGGATGGTTAGGACTTAGCATTCAAAAGAGGAAGGATAAAGGAGAAACTGTGCGTAATGTGCGATGGGTAAGAAAGAACACACCGTACTTGGAAGCATGGCATTCTGGGGTAGCTGGAGACAGCAGCAGAAGGTAAGGTTAGGAAGGCGAGCACAGGGTAAACTACACGCCGTGTACCATGCTGAGGGATCCTGCCTGTAATGGGAGATGTGCACAGGTTTTAAGAAAAGGAGTTACACGATGACACCCCAAATTTAAAAATGTCAATTTGGTTTCTGTGGCTGGGCCTCAGTTCCCCCATGTATAAAATGACAGGGTTGAGCCACACAATCGTCAAGGACCAGTCTAGGCCTGAAATTCTCTGACTTCAATGATTTGTTTTAGACTTCTGATTAATATACAGAAATTTGTACAAAAGAATGCCTGTGTTGTCCATACATTTTAGTCTTTCAGGGTTGGTAAGCTAGAGTTTCCCTGTAAGTTGAGGAGTCCACAGAGAAATTCACGAATTCAGATCACTACTTTTCTGGAAAAATCAAACTTTGTCCTCTTAATGTGTAACACAAACACACTTATGAGCAGAAATTACGGAATACCTATCACTGGGGGGCAATGGGCACTGATGAACAGTTATAGCAAAAGAGAAAGATTTGGAAAGGGCAACCCTGGGGCATGCAGGCTGAGGAGACCCATGGCAGTTGTTCTAGAGTAGGATGACCCACAGGTAGTGGTCATGGCAAGTACAAAAAAGTGAGAGGACGGGAAAATTCAGGAAATTTGACTTGGCGATTGAATGCGTGGGATGGTGGAGAAATGCGGACTGCACATTGGTTTCAGGCTTGGGCAAGAGGGGTGATGCACGATGCCTTTTCCTGAGATAATAAAGGAGAAGCGGCCAGTCCAGCATGGTGCAAAGTGACACTAATGTCTGTGCCTGGACAGAGACAGAATAGATGGACATAAACAATTTAGCGTCAGACTACATTATAAATGAGTAGTGACTGTTCTTAGAAAGAGTAAGGCCATTAGAATGGTACCACAGCTAGGCACTCACTGGACAAAAACATTCCTCCCGTTCATGGTATCATTCCTATGCTTAAGCTACCCTGGCATTCCTGGAGGAGGCAGAACGATCCAGGTATAGAGCAGCATGTTAATGAAAAGTCCAATGAAAAACAAATAAAGCCTGTCTTGGCAATATGCCATAGGAAACATTGCTCTCAAGAAATTACTCAGTGCACACAATAGAGCGTGGCTGAGAATGTAAATGACTTCATTTTGAAAAAGCGTTATTATTTTCAGAAATGAACTAGCGTGTCAGGAGCGGAATGTGCGATACAGTTCATGTTTGACTTTTACTCTTTGAGGGGTTTTCCAACAGAAGTCACCCAGCTCTTAAAAGAAAAACAAAAACGAGAGACTTCTGGTCCTCTGTGTTTTAGACCATGACCAGGTTTTCCATGGACTAAATTACCAGCCTACAATGTCAACTCATATAAAACATAGAACCTACTTTCTTTGTACAAACAAAAAATGTACCAGGATCCTATAGTCTGACTTAGCTATTATCTATAGGTAGACCTGAAAACTTTATTTCAGTGTTCGAATACTGAAATGATTTGAAGAACTGAAACCTTTTCTTCCTCTAAACTACCAATATACCATCTTCTCTGTCTTCAGTAAGGGAGGAATCTTTTTGAAGAATTGTGAGAAAGTGAAACGTCTTCTCTTTGTGTCAAATTTCCTAGCATACCAGATAATAACCGAGTGCTTTTGAAAAATGAATGAAAATTATGAGAAGCACAATGCAAATGGTGAGAATGTGCTCAAGGGGGAAGGATGCTAATTGTAGAAATGTAAAGAAAAGGACTCACAGTCCCCAATGAGGCACGCGGTTAGAAATTCTCTATTTCCTCTCTTACTGTAATAGATAGGGATGCCAAAAATATCCTGGTGCATGATGTAGCCAGTCTTCTTCCAAAACAGTACTAGGCTTGGAATCTAAAGACATGGGTCCTAGACTTGCCTGGGTGAACTCGGCCAAGTCACACATTATTTCCAGGCCTCTAGCCCTCACCTATGAAATGAAGCAGTTAACGAACATCCATTCAGTTTTTAAATGCCATGATTTCCACCATGTCCAACTTTTGATTAGTGTAATTTGAAACTACACTTTATTGTTTCAGAACTTTTGGCCCAAAGTTAGTTTTAGGAAGTAATTACAGAGAAGAGCAAGAGGCATCATTGGGTTGTTTGGGAGGGGCAACAAATTCATCTCAGCATTAGGAACTTACACAATTTTTTATTAAAAGAAATGATAAAATACCTTATTTTTGTAATGTCATGGATTCTCACAGGTTTTCAGAGAAAAATCTGATGTTTCAAGTTTTACAATGAACCATTTCATTGGCCCTTGGGTGACAGGAGCACCATCAAGGACAATCACCATTTTTCCTAGGAAGCCAGAATTTATTCTCACATTATCACTTGCCTTCACTAAATGTTAGAAAATCTCAGCTTAAGTCCTTTTTTTTGTCCCATTTACTCCTCGGCACCACAATAAGCCGTTACCCCCATGAACTCCGTAGAGTTTCTCTGCCAAATGTTAAGAATGACCTCTCAATTGCCCAATCTGGTTGATTCTTTTCAATCCTGATTTCAGGGATTCACTGGCCAAGTGTGGCTGGTGGCTCCTGCACTGGACAATGCAGACATAGAACATTTCCATAATCGCAGCAGGTTCTAATGTGACAGCGCTCCTCTACAGTTGAAGTCATTGAAACTGTGGTGGAATCACATTGATGGGGCAAAGGCGGTGATGTGACAGGGCATCAAAACAGGGAGTCAGAAATACGAATCACTAGGATGTAACGGATGCGCCTCTTACTGAAAGGTCACGAACATTACATTTAGGATCTTTAGCAAACTCTCTTCTAATTTTTCAGCCATTAATACAAATTAGTAACTAGTTCTACTTTCAGTTTTTTTTCCCCAATTATTATGGGACTAGAAATCTATACTATTAAAATGACACATTCAATTGAGAAATTACTATTTTCTTAGCACACTACCAGGCACAATGCACTGGGTATTCAGGGAATAATAACTTGTAGAAAAAGTTGTTTAGTAAAGGACTTACTAGAAGGATTGAAGGCACAAGGCAATGTTTTTTTAGAACCAATGTTCCTTTGCTACAAGACATGTCTAATCCAGGGGGGTCTTTACTGCTTTCTTAAATTATGGAATAAAGAAAAATAACCTATATTTATGTACCGAGAGTTTGAAAGCTGAAATTTCTCTGGCTGTAAGGGAAACATACGTATTGAAGTTTTTTTCAACTGTTGTAAACTAATAAGATGGCCAAATATAATAAAAAAGCAGTGTTCTGCACTTAATGATCCCTTACAAATAGAACAGCTATTTATTGAAATCATCTCTCAGAAGCATCTGTACCTGATGGCTCCGTTCTCTTCGAACTCCAGCCAGGAGAGTTGTCTACCTTGCACAACCTTAAGACTACACACACCCTATTCTTTTAGAAAACTTTTCTTCACATGGCTTATTATACAAAATGCTAGGGAAGCATATTTAAGGACCATAGAGAACTGTTTTCTTCTTAATAGAAGCTTGAGTTAGATGTTATTTATTTTTTCTTCAAAGACTAAAAAAAAAAAAAAAAGAAAAAAAACCAAGAGGATGCTGTTGATGGCAGAAAATTTCTTGTGTTCTGCCTTGAACTAAATTATTCTACTCCACAGTTTGTGTGACCTTAAATATTTAAAATACAGTACTTGTAATAATAGGATGACACCAAGATCTTGCAAACTCACATATGGAAATACACATGTTTCAGTTTGGTTTTAATACAATTCTTTACAGCATAAATGACACAGGAGCATAAAACTACAAATATCCCGGGTAGTGAGAATACAATGCCACACATAGAAGATAAAGAACTGTACACCTGAAACCTATGTAATTTTACTAACCAATGTCACCCCAATAAATTTAATTTAAAAAACCAAACCTGCTTTTTGAAAGTTTGGGTTACACCACTTTGCCTTTGTGCGAGACCTACATTAATTAGTACTGTTTCCACTAACTGAAAGAAATATGAAAAGGATTTTCACCTTTATGAAAAAATGGCAGAAAGTGCAAGTCGTGTTCAGCATTTGTTTTTTGGGGGGCTGGGAGAGGCAGCCGCACCTGGAGCAGCGAGGGTGGCTGGGGTGCGGTGGGGCCACTCTCGCTGCCAGTCCTTGGGCTGGATCGAGGTCCCTCCCCGGGAACCACACTCAGCATCTCAGCATCTCAGCATCAAGCCGCCAGAGTTTTGAGCTCTGTGAGCATCGGTGCTTTATCTCTGTTACCGTGGGCACCCATTAGCAGGCAACACATTTCCTAAGTTATCGGAAGAGCCTAAGAGAGAGCTCGCTCACGTGTTAACGCTTAACGTAAAATTGGACATAATCAAGCATTTCGGTCATGCTGAACGAAATAAAGACCTTATACATGTGTTGAATTTGGGGTATGGGAACACTCCAACATTTTCCTATATAAATTAATGATAATCGGTTCTCCACTTTATGCCACTTCTGCTTACAAAAGGTTTCACAGGCACACTTTACTTTCGGACAGCAGGGAAAATCTGTGTATATAACTTTCCTGGAATAACAATGCTACCTCTTGGCTTCTATAAAGAGTGTAGGTCAATGTGATTATCAGTTTACAAGTGTACCCAATACGTATCTTTTCTGCAATATGATGATAATTACTATTGTGATAAATACCAGATTTATAATTTCCCTAATGGTGTTGGGACAAAGTTTTATTTAGGTTATCAGATAGAAACATGGATTACCACACATGATCAGTTAATAGATAATGTGTTTCGTCCAATTTTAATCCCTTCTTTTGCACTAATGATATAGCCATGGAAGAAAATTTTGTTCTATATTTCTGCTTCTTACCTTAGCCCTCCATTTGAACATACTCTGTTTACTGCAATGGAATTTCTTGTCCATAACTACATTTTCATGATTTTAGCTTATGAAGAAAGTTTTCTAGTTTCTTCCGACCACATATTGGTTCAAATAAATGTCACATTTAAGCAGTAAGTTAGAGAGCAGTGAGTTAGAGAACATCTTATCTATGTTACATATTTTAATAAATTATATCTCAGACTTATTTTTTTAGGACTAGCATGTAATGGATAACATGATCACAATGAGTGTTATACTATCATTTTTTCCTCATTAATTTTCAAGCCTATTTCCCTTTTGGAACATCTGTTCTGAAGCTTCAGTGAGATACCATTTAGGCAATCAGGTATTTATTTGTTAAACTGTTGAGCAAGGTTTGGTGATATATATTATGATTCATTTGAGACGTGTTCATGTAGGTTTTAGAATTACATATATTTATAAGAAACTGCAAAGTCATTTGTACTGTTGTGGCAAAAAATTTCACAGCTGCAAGACAGGGAGCCTGTTCTTTCTTTTCTTTTTTTTTTTTAGTGGTTCCCTGGCTGGGAATTGAACCCAGGCCACGGCGTTGAGAGCGCCAAAGCCTAGCCACTACACCACCCAGGAGCCCCCTGTTCATTTTTAAGGCTGCTAATCCATACATCCTGCAAGAAGAAAAGCTGAACACACCTTATTTGGATGCTCTTAATTTTCTCCAGCTACTTACGTAAGAAAAGTATAAAGCTTATGAACATCGATTGTCTTCTCTCAACTCTCACACCAATAGCAGGTGGTGTAAGTTAGCATAAAGTATTGACGACTTATTCTGTGTCCAGAACTGTTCTAAATGACTTAGCTGCATTAGCTTATTTAATTCCACAACAACTCTATGAGATAGGTACTTAAACAACGTGTTCCCAACTGAATAGAGCCTTTCTTATAACTATTGCCCAGTGCCGCCTCCAATGGGGTCAGTAGGGGAGAGAAAAGTTCCAGTAAAAAACAAATGTGGGGAGTACCCACATACTACAGAAAAAACCAAATAAACAAACAAAAAATAAGAATAAATAAACTTAAAAAAAAATGTGGCTAGACCTAAAACCATTTGCATTTTACTTTAGAGCCCCATGAAATGCACATTTGAGGGCAAGTGTTCGGGGCGTACTTTCCATTTGATTTTACAGTGTAAAAGCAGCAATGACGCCCTTTGTACAGAAGAGAATTTGGAAAGCTGTCTGTCCTGGGCTTCCCTCCTCTGCTCCAGGCCTTTCTGCTCACTGAATCATTGCATCAGGCTTGGCAGGGATCTGGGGGGATTTCTAGTCCAATCGTTTCCTAACTAAGCGCAAAGCTTTAACTTCCCGCTTTTGAAGCACGAAGTCTAGCTGGGTTACACCATTCCCAAGGGGGGAGGGTGGCTATTAAATACTTTAAATGGTCTTTCCCAGCAGCTGTGTCTGAGCAGGGGGTGGGGCTGGGGTTTGGGGACACCTCGGTCCTGCTTTTTGATCTCCCACTGTGCTGCAGACTGAGTGCGACAGGAGAGCTATTAGAAAAACGTGCCAAAAGTGGAGATGAAAGGAAAACAGTTAGCAGCTGTCCTGTGTCCTTTTCCAACCACAAGCTGTGAAGTTTTTAAAAGAAATTTTCCTTGGGTAGGCTGTACATAATCTTGGCAAGGATGGGGTTTTGTTCTCCCATCTAATATGCTGAACATTTCCCACTGTCTCACAGGAGAGGGGTGAAAAGCCATTAGGTTCCCTCGGACACCCCGCCCTTAATGGAAGGGGAATGTGGCCCCTTTGTATTTACAACAGACTCCTCTTGTGAATGACCTCTCACCGGTGATGCAGAGCTCCAAAAAGGAAGGGCTCCTCCTGCCTGGTATGACCAACGCAGCCACATGCCAGGAAGCAGGGAAAGGTGCCTAAAATGACTAACTAGCAGCCATGAAGCATTCACTGAATACCAGCTGTGCGGCCCACCTTACTTGTGAACCTTACAACCATCTTTTAAGATAAGTGGTGGTATCTTCATTTCGTAAACAAGGAAACTGAGTCTGGGAGCCATGAGACAATTTAGCCAAGTGCACACGGTTCGTATCTGAGGGATCTGGGATCAGTGTAACATTCTGTCATACTCTGATATGTCCTGCTCCCTTTGCTACAGAAAAAGAACGAATGTTTTATAGGAGGCATCTTCTATAAAATGGGATGGAGAGTCCGGTCAATGGATGTGTTAACACCGCTAAGAAGTAAGTCCCATGACCCTATTTCCACACACAGCCTCACACATAGAATGACAGACCACTGAGAGTGACTGTCATAGTTTCTCCAACACATCTTATTTCAAACAAATTACCTTCTGAAAAAATTAAGCAGTTAGTTTTTCTTGCAACTACCTTAGGGTGATGTAGAACCAAGCATGTTACTGTAGTGACCAGGGACATTTCTGGGTAAACCACCAAGGAACTTGCCTTGTCCTGGGCCAGGACTGTGCTGGGAGGCAGGAAACAGCCACATGGTGTGGAGGTGGCACTTCTCAGCTCCTTGTCAAACTATCCGGCTGGCCAACTGGGAACGTGAAGACTTTAGGGTCAGGGCCATGTTTGGGTACCTTTCATTTAGCTCTCTTTCAAAGCCAGGATTGAGGAGAGAGGATGCTTGAAAATGAAATAATAAGGTAGAAGAGGTCTGGGAACGAGTTTGTGGACATTTGTATCCCTAGCTTAATGTGTACTGAATCCAGACACCAGAATCCAGTCCGTTGCAGTCCCCTGAGAAGGCCAGCCAGGCTGAAGGAGTCTGTGATTGTGAAGGTGGGTAGGTCTGCCCTCTGGGAATGGGGACATCAACATAAAGGTGACTCATTAGTCCATCAAAGAGATGGTTGCACGTCAGCAGCAGACACCTCCGGATTTAAAGATGATGGGGTCTCCTGACCTTGAGAACTAGACTCCAAAGCAGCCAAATGAACTTAACAGGAGAGGAGTAAAGAGGACGAGAAAGGTAGGGAGAGGGGGAGAGAGTGAAAGTGTTATTAAAAGCGAAGGTGGTCGTGAGGGAAGTGGAGTCCCCAGACACCATAAATTCTGGTTTACCTGGGACTGCGTACTTTTATTTGTTTAATCTGGCAGCCTCAGAAAGCAGGCCACTGAATGCTGGAAATGAGCTGCCACTCATTCATTTATTCAACAGATATTTGTTCAAGTAACAGTGTGTGAGCCCTTACTATGTGCCAGTCACTGGGCTGGGTCCCGGGACACCCTGAGAACAGGACAGAAAAGGTCCCTCTACTTTAAGAGTTTACAATCTAGTGGGGAAAACAGAAAAAACAAACAAACAAAGGTTACCAAGTAATTATCATTTAGAAAAGTTTTATATACGTAAAGCACTATGAAATGTTTTACCTGAGGTTGGTACAATGATTACTCTTACTTAGAAATTTAGAATTGAAGACACAGAGAAGCTAATGATTTGCCAAGGATCACAGAGCTAGTAAAAATGCTCTATAGGCAACTAACACAGTGCTATGGTAAATATATATATAAAAGACTGGTCAGGAAAGCCTGAGAAAGTGACTTGTAAGTTAAAATGTGAGGGACCAGAAGGAGCAGCGCAACCATGAAAGTGATTGGAAGGGCATCCAGGGCAGAAGGAACAGCAGGTGCGAAGGCATGGAGGTGAGAAAAAAGCCAGGCCTATCATAGGGACAAGCGGAGGGCTAGTAAGACGTGGGTGTGGTGACTGAGGGGGAAACAGGGCCTAGATAATGCAGGGCCTTGCGGACTCTGCAAAGGACTTTGATTTCATTCTAAGTGCAGTGAAAACGGGGAAGGACACACACTGACTTACATTTTTAACTGGCTGTGGTGTGGATGGAGGCATTGAGTGATAACGGAGGTTGAGCTCAATAACTGAAATTGAAATGACAGCGTAGAAACATCAAAATCTTAGGGAAATGCGATGAAACATGGCCTATTGGAAAACCACGGGAACTGGGAGCTAGGTTTCCAAACTAAATATACTTCTTCCTTTGAATTAAAAAGAAAAGCCAGATGGCAAAGATGGAAGTCTGAATGGTCTTTGATACAGGGTCTAATCGGATACAATTGTAGATAGAGACGAAACAGTTGACCAGAATATTCCTGACTTTTCTCCATATATTCCTTTTGAAGACGTTTTTCTTGAACTGTCCTCAGCAGAAAATCACTTCCCCCCTCCCATGAAAACTTTCCTTCGGCTTGCTTCATTTTTAAAATTAGTGGTAGGAAAACTCATTTGTACCGTGCCACATAGACTGTTTGTGTCCCCCTCCAAATTCATGTAGAAACCTAATCCCCAATGTGATATAATAGTATTTGGAGGTGGGTCTTTGGGGAGGGGCTTAGTTCTTGAGGGCGGAGTGCTCTTGAATGTGATTAGTGACTTTTAAAAGAGGTTCCAGAGAGCTCCTTTGCCTTTTCCACGTGTGAGGACATGAAGAAAAGGTGGCCCTCTGGGAACCAGGAGGTGGGCCGTCGTTAGTTGCCTCATCTGCCGGTGACTTGGTTTGGGACTTGCAGGATTCAGAACTGTGAGAAATACATTTCTGCCATTTAAACCAGCCTGCCTACTGCATTTTGTTACAGCTCTGCAAGTGGACTAAGACATACACGACGACACTGAAATTAAGTGCGAGGAGAGGGTCCCTTTGGGTTAGACAGGCTGGAGACGAACCCAACTGAGGGGTTAAAATGAAAGCTGAGCAAAATTGCAACGAAGGAGGGTTCTCTGTGCTGCTGCGGAGCTGCCTGGCTCAACCATTTGGCCTCGGGTTGAAGACAAAGAGAAAATGTACGCAGGACACACCAACACCCCTTTCCTTTGTGTAACATCTAGACCACGTAGGACACTCTTTCCTCACTTTAGTCACTAAACAGTCACTCCTCAGCCAGAATGATAAGAGAAAGAAGAGGGAGATGCCCTTTTTCATAGTGAATATCAAAGTCTCCTTGTCTAATTTTTCAAATTAAAGAGAGTTCTTGGGTTTTACTTCTAAAATACTCAACTGGTAGCAAAACCATCATAAAGTCCTTCATATTAAATTGAGCGTTATCAAAGATGAACGCATCTTGTCTAGGTGAGAGCACACACCAAATAGGCCACATTTCCACTTGCTTCTTTCTACTTGGTGTTATGTGTCCTGTATTCTTCATTGCACAGCAAACTTCTGAGGAGAAATGATCACACCTTAAGCAGCTTGCCACATCCCCTGTCACCCGTTTGCTAAACTTCGAATAAAATAAAACTTGAAAGAATGAAAAAGTAAAAATGTGAAGCACACATTTATAAAAATATCCATATAAAGATCACTACATAAGTTTGTAGGAAATGGATTGAAAAGTTTGAGCTGAAAATTCTAATATTTAGGATGTTGGATTTTTTTTTTCCTGATTGAAGACATAGATGGAATTTCCGGTACATGATAACACCAAAATGTTCTTAATTTTTTTTTCAGTTTTGCAAATTCTCATGATTTGATTTCCATCCAGGACTGTCAGTTGAGACATCTGATAATCTAAAAGCATTCAGAGAATTAGGATCCCATATGGCTCAAAAATATCTCCTATCCAGCAGAGAAAAAGAGAACATGTTGTGAAAATAGTACTGGTGTAGCCTCCAGTTACGTGTGCAAGGAGCACAGATGAGTTTAAATCATTATTCATGATATAATGATCACTATAATGACCATAAGATCGACTTTAATGAACAAAAGAAGAAGAATACATCGTTCTCATAATCATGCTGCATTATGAAAAAGCAGAGGGCTAGTTCAAAGCAGTGATAACTGTGGAGTCATGTTTTGTTTTATAGAAGCAACATTCATTGGTGATGAGCACTGAGTTTAGGAGTCCTGGCTTATCACTAATTAATTCTATAGACCTGGAAACGTCATTTAACTCCCTCAGGACTTAATTTTCTCAATTAAACAATGATAAAGCTGGATCAGATGTTCCCTTCTAACACAGCATCTGATTTTGAGGTTCTAGCAGGAAATAAATCTATACATATATTCGTATTATCTGAAGAATAATTCTCCCTGTTTGGGGAGGGGAGTATTTTCTTAAAGTGAGTGTTCAGTATGAAGAGATATATTTACATAATAATGAGAGGGACAAGGACATGGACTCAGCCAGGTGTACCAACTGAAATAATAATAATAACAACAACAGCAGCTGTTCATATCCACTGAGTGTTGACTGTGAGCCCGACACTGCTTTACTCCTCAGAAAAATTCACCGCATTAGTTATTACTATTAATATCCCCATTTTACAGATGAGAAAACTGAAGCTGAGCGATAACTAGGAATTTGACTGAGATCCCGCAGTAAGGGGAAGAGCTAGTAACCAAGGTGACAATCAAGTGGATGACAGAAGCAGACAGTCAGACGCCCCCATATTCTGTAGTCTCCAGACAAGTGCCTCCCACATGGAATGGACGTAGATGGACGAAGCGTCTTCCTACGAGTCCCGTGGTCTGCATTAAGTCCCTTCCCTACAAGCTCCACCAGGGGCTTGGAGGTTAGGAAAGACAATGTGGAATCCAGATCTCCTGGGTTCACAGTTCCCATAGCAGAGTGACTCTCGGCTGGTTAGCTTCCTTTTTTCACCTGTAAAATGGAGACAGCAGTGACACCTACCTTTTGGGGATGGGGCATGTTAATGCTTACGAAGTTGCTGTCTAAACTACAAAGTAAAATTGCTAAAAATAAAGCATGCCTGCTAGGAACTACATTTTTTCCTCTCTCTCTCTCTCTCTCTTTTTTTAAAGAACATAGAGAGCTAGCTGTAAATCTTCTAGTTTCATGTTGTTTTTGCCAGAAATAGTCTATTCTGAAAGAGGCAGCATGTGCGGAGGGAAAAGCTGTGGGTTTTATTCCTAGCTCTGCCGCTTCCTTAGCTTTGTGGCCACGGGCAAGGTGCTTCATCGGCAGCCCCAGGGCCCCACGCACAGACGCGGCCTGTGCTTGGGGTGTGAGACTCCGTGGTTGCTGTCCTGAATTCCTCATCATTTTTTCTTTGAATGTGTAGCTTGCAAGTGAAGATGGAGGGGACAATGGAGTATATGTTGGGGTTTCTAACCACTTCTTAGGGATGGGTTCCCCAGCAAACCACATCACTGCTTGGACTTCCCCTCTCTACGTGGTCCCAAACTCCTGCCGCTCTGCTCTGTGCTCCCAGCAGGGGTCTGGACACTGACACAGGGAGGGGTAGGGTCAGGGGCTCATATGTTATGGCACCTTGGGGTGGGGCATGGTGTCCCCCATCTACACCCCACCACTCTGGCAACCCCTTGGCACATTTGGTGGGCAGCGGGCCCAAGATTATCCTTCACCCAGGTACCAAACATGACCTGACACAGACACAGAGATTTAAAACTCCTTGGAGGTCCCCTGTCTTCCATGGGTTGGAGTGACAGGCCCCTGGCTTCCGCTGACTCTGCTGTGGCCCAGGTGTTGCTCATTGGTCAGGGGGTTGGTGGGAGGGGGTGCTCAGCAGGTGTCAGGTCTGCCTGGGGCACCTGCATCTGCATTAGGAGGCAGCCTGTGAGGGGCCCCTCTCCCTGCAAGTATCCTGGCTGGGGAGCCACCCCCCACCCCCACCCCCCGTGGTGCTTTACCCGGGGGCCTCCTCCATCCCCCGTTTTAGCCTTTAACCTTGAGTTTGGCTTATGCTTGTCTCTTTTGGTCAGCACCAGACACCCTCTGGATTACAGTCACGGAATAGCAATTATGTAATTTTGGTGATTCTGCATATGAGTTAGATGCTTTAATATCTGCATTTAAAATTGACATTGCATAAAATAATAATGGCAAAATTCATGCTAATCACATAAAATTTTAAGTTTTCTTTACTCAGAACATTACATAGTAAGCTAAGAAACGCTGTGGCAAGTTCAGAGAAAGACTGAGGAAGACAGGGAGAAGCTTTGTATGTATTGTTAGTGGTACTTTTACTCCTGCTTCTCTGCTTTTTAGATAAGGAACCCCACGTTTTCACTTTGCACTGGGTCCCACAAATCATGTGGCTGGCTATGGTCCCAGCTGTAAGTTTTGTAGGATCGCTGGCCCCTGCCTCAGCCCACAGGTGCACCTACATCAGATCTGTCAGCTCGGGGAGGGAGAAAGGTTGGGCTGACCCGCTCACAGCTCCCATTCTATCCAGTTCTCTGTAACTTTATCTGTTCCTTCTCCAGAGGGTAGAAAAGGAGAAAAGGGGGCCACTCCCTGGGAAACTGGGCAGGTCGTTTAACCCTAACAGGGTGATGCTTCACTAGACATTAACGAGATAGAATTTCCACTTGTAATCCTGTGGGTTGGCTTAAAATATGTGAGGGCAATGAGAACTACTGTAACTTGCCTCGTCTCCTGGGGCTCCTGTATGTGTTCATTCATTCATTTAGTCACTCATTCTCTCATTCACTTATACTCTCGTTTCCCAACACGTACTGAGGGCTTACCATCCTGCACACATGCACTTAAGCATTGAAAATTCGGAAGTGCTTAAGGACTCTCTCTCCCAAAGGAGCCCAAAGTCAATGAGGGTGGGGGTGGGGAGGAAGAAAGCACATAATTGATCATTATTTTTTTATAATAGCAAGTGTGATCACCATGGCTGCACTGAGAAAAGATTCCTGAAGTTTAATACCTAGGCATGGATCAGGAAAGACATTATGGGGAAGGTGACATCTTTGTTACCTACCAAGCAATGAGTAAAAGAGGGCCAAGATACAGAAAACAGTAGAGGCAAGGAGGGAAGGGCCTTGCCTGGACTGGTTTTAGCATGAATAAAGGCACCGAGACAAGAGGCAGTGCAGTAAGAGCGAAACCCAGCGAGCAGGTGCCTGTGAGTCGGGCTGCAGAAACAGGGAGGGGAAGACCTGGTGGCCAGCCTTTCACCGGGAATCACGAAGATTCTGGGTGGACTTCACCCTGCAGCTCCGGGCAGCTGGCGGACTCACGCCCGGAAAGGAGACAGCTGGATTTCCAGTTTGGAGAGCACAGTCCAGTGGCTATTCGGCCTGTGGGTCTGAAGGGATAAAACCGGAGGCTAGAAGCTGAGCCTGTTCGAGAAGCTCTTGGAGCAATTAATACAAAAAACAACAATAGTCTGAACTAGGGCAGGAGTAACGAGGATGGTTCTGAATTAAAGAAATACTGAAGATTTCAAACTGGCTGGACTTGCTGCGCAGATGGAGGAGGAGCACGTGGGAGGGAGGAGCAAGGATGATTGTCAGGTCTCGGTTCGGGTGAGAAACACTTCAGGAAGAGGGAGGGATTTTGGAAGAGGGGCGTGCTCTGCTTTGGATGGGGAGGGGGCCGCGGACATGCGGAGGAGGGGTCGGCAGGCAGGTTGAGAAGTCTGGGGAGAGGACTGGGCTAGAGTAGTCCATTTGGGGATGATCGCAATCTAGGTGGTGGCCGTGACCGTGAGAAGGATGAAAGCACGCACAGGGATGCACCATGAAAGAGGGAGGGAAAAGAGGGAGCTAATGAGGAAAAGAAGTGGGTGTGTTGTCACAGGAGCCAAGAGGGCAAAGAGTGTCCCAGATGAGGACAGGCACCGGCTGTTAAGCATGGCAGAGAGAGCCTAGAAGAAGGGGACCGGTCCTTTGCTTTGGTAATGTGGAGCAGCTCAGGAGGGATGGCAGGAGGTGCCGGATCTAAGCGAGCTGGGACGTCAGAGGAGTGGAGAGAGGGAGCACACACCGCTTTTCGAGAACTGGGAGGGAGGGAGGAGAAAATGTAGAGCACAGCGGGCAAAGTGGCAGGATCAAGGGGGAAAGGCTTTATTTTCTTCTCTCTTTTCTCCCTTTGTAATAGGAGGCAGGTGAGCAGGTTCACAGGCAGAAGGAAGGACAGAACTCTGTATGTGTTGCAGATGCAGGGAAGGAAAACCGGTGGAGGCCGGCGGGCAGGCCTTGCCAAGACGGCCCACCCGCTGCACCTGCAGGAGAGGACGTGCGGAGGCGGGTGTGTACACGCCGGCACCCCCGAGGCCTCCACGGCCTCCACGGCCACTACGTCCGTGTGGCTGGCACGTGTCAATCCCCCAGGCTGGGCCCGGTCCTGAAACGGAGCTGCCAAACTGTCCGAAAACGGGAGGCAGCTGTGCTGAGTGAGCTCTCTTCAGATTTACATTATTCAGCTACTGATAGAGTGTACTTGTGTGGCCATTCTTTTTTTTTTGGGGGGGGGCTCCTATTAAAATTCTCTGATAACAGTTCTCCAAAGTCTCTAATCTTATTAGATCCCGCAATCCCTTACCAGCCCCTCACCTATTTTGAGAGCTTTGAGGTTCTCCATCCATCATGAACTCCTTCACATCTCTTTCTGTCTCCACTTCTCATGTCCTCCCCTTCATCTCAGGTTTTTTTTTTCCTTGCAATATTCAAAATTCTATTGATCTTTCAAGGTCCAACTCAAGTGATATCCCTTATCTCTGTTTTGCTTTCATCTTACATATGCATTTTTAAGTTATTTGATATCTTTTTTATTATTTTATAAGCTATTTAAAATACTTTTAGAACAAGACAGGGATTCAATCAACCAACCAATTGCCCTGATGCCATTTTTAAAAATCTTGTCTTCTTTTCATCTTCTTTATCTCTTTAATTTACTGTTATATCATTTCTCTACTGAACTATTAAATCCCTTGAAGGCAGGTACAAAATTTTTTGCATCTGTTCTAGTAGTGACGATGTATTCTAAATAATAGCTACTTAATATTATTAATGTACTCCTGGAGGATAGATGGATTAGATAGATAGAAATACAGGTAGATAGCTAGATAGATAGGAAGGATAGATATAAGTATGCATATGTAGATATATATTTATATTCTCTAAAGTACATAAATTTAATTCAATTCTTATTAGACACTTACTTGCTAGCAACAAAGGTATACAAATATAAAACAAAACAAAACACAGTCTCTGTTTTCAAAGGACATAAAATCCAGTCCGGCATTCTAATATGTATGAATGTGACACTGGTACACAGCACTAATAAATATGAGGAGTGGGCTTTCAGTGTGAATTTTTACAGGAAGAAGACACAGCATGAGAAACACAAATCTGTGCAAGACCCTGGTTGGAAGGCAGGGAGAAGTGGTACAAGGATGAGGCTGGACATGAAGTTTGGAACCAGAGAGTAAGAGAACTGGAACGATACGCTGATGAAACTGCACTTGACTAGGCAGGACTTCAGGCACCCTCAAAGGTTTTTAGGCAGAGAACATTATAAAATATGTGTTTTAGAAATATCACTGAAAGCAGAATGGATGGGGAATTTGAAAAGAATGAGATTCAAAGTAGGCAGATCTATGAGAGGCCTTTTTTTTTCTTCTTGAGGTATATCTGACATACTCGTATAAGGTTAGTTTCAGGTGTACAACCTAATGATTCAATATTTGTAAGTATTACAAAATGATCACCATGATAGATCTAGTTAACATCAGTCATCATACATAGTTTCAAAACAATTGTTTTTCTCTTGCGATGACAACTTTTAATATCTACTCTCTTAGCAACGTTCAAATATTCAATGCAGTACGATTAACTGTAGTCACCATGCTATACATTAGATCCCTGGGACTGACTTATTTTATAACCGGAGGTCTGTTACAGTTTAGGTGAGAGATGATAAAAGTTAAGCAAGGGCAAATTGGTTACAGATTAGATATGAGAGAGAGAGAGACAGTTGCGGGGGTGGGGGGTAGGGTAGGTGGTAAACAAGGTTCAGTGCCCAGAAATTATTTGTTGATCTTACTTTTTACACTCGATCTTAGCCAAAAGGCCAAGAAGTGATTGATCTTACTTTTTAAAAGACATTCAATGGCAAATAGCAATAATGACTATTATTTGTTCCATATTCCATACACACATCTTTCTACAATCAACCTCAAGATATCTCTTCTTCTTCACCAGTTATTATCTATCCTCTAGGCCTGATTTTGGAACTTTATACTATGTTCTTCTCTTATTAATTCAGGTCTTACGTTGTGAGCGGCCTATGAACTATATTAGTCTGCATCTTTTATACTTTTCATGGTACTTGGCAGAGGGTTAGGTAAAGAGTGGATGCCAAATGAATACTTGTTATTTTGAATTGACAGTATTACCTGGGGTTTCCTGGAAGTCGTATGTCCTTGTACTCCCTGGTTTCCGTAATGCTGTTGTTCTGTCCCTGAAATCCTTCCTATCTCTCTTCTCCCTTCCTCTGATATTTTTACTTTGCCTTGCCTAGCTTGTTCTTTTTCATCACTTTCTCTAGGATTCTTGGTTGATTCACCTACACTGGGTTAAATACTTTTGCTAAGTAGCATTGTCTACTAACTTATGTGTTTCTCTCTGTTTATAAAGGCAGAGAGCCTTTTGGTAATTTGCTCATTGTTTTATTCCCAAGTTGAGCACAGTGACTGGTATACAGTGGTTGCTCAGTAAAAATTTGTTTAAAAAATGTGACTGTGTGTGGTTTTATTTGTAAACCTGAACATTTTGAAATTGGAATCTTCGAACAGCTGGACACAAAGCCCTAGATTCATCCAGTGCAAAATGAGGCTGAGAGACCATTGAGAAAAGTATTTTTGTTCTTTATGCACTTAAACTAAGTTAGTAGAAATTTAATTAGTTATTGTTGCACTTTTGAGGACTTTATGCAATTAAAATTCTGGGGGAGAAACACCGAGACAATGCAAGCGCCCCCTCTTCATACCGCCCACAAGAGCACGGAGTTACCTGCCCGGTCACCCATTTTCCCATGGGTGCACATTATCATTTTTAATTTGTAAGTTTCTTTGGGGCAGGAACAGTAAGTATCTCAGAGTTAGAAAGCAAGTGCGAAAGCAGTAACACAAAGACATCAGAAAGCAGACTCCAGTTTTAGAAAGACTCGAAGAGGAATAGCTCTAGGGTTCTGCAGACAATCCAAGGTCACAGGCAGCACAATCCTTTGCTCGGGGGCATTTATTTTAGTCAAATGACACAACTGTACTTATAAGTACCTGGTACCATTTTTAGGACCTAGGGACAGAGGTGTTAAGAAAATCGGGCATGGCCCTGGCCTTGTTCTGCTGGAGCTCAGCATCCAGGAATGAAAAGATGGGTGGTGGTGACCTAATTTTGAGGAAGTTGATTCAGATCAAGACCCAATTTTGGAATGGAGCCTCAAGAAGGTAAGTGGTTTCTGGGAATACAGTTCTGGACACACAAATCTGTGTCCCTGAGACAGGCTGTGACTTGAGGTGAGGAATTTTCCTGAACAGATCGTTTACTAAGAGTCTGTGCAATGGCTCAGTCTCTACTTCAGTACAGATGCTTCATGTTATCATCTGGGGGTGATTTTCCCAACAGGTACTGCAGGGGATTAATGACTTCTGGCACCCTTATTTTCCAGATAAAGACGTTTCCCCGTTATTCTAGTAGCTCTACCCGCCAAGTCCACTATGTGTTCTTCACGGTGTAATGGAAAAAAATACCCTAGAAGAACTAAAAAGGCCTGGATTATAAGTACTCATAGCTTAGATGACTCTGTGTGCTCCAAAGGCTAACTCTGAAGGCCTATTAGCTCATTGTTAAAATCTAAGATTAGGACAAGGGTCAGAGTATTCTCATCTTCCTATGTTTGAGTGGCCTAAAGCAATGTAGGCTTCTAAGACATACCTTGGGTATGTCTTAACAGATAATACTTAAAAAGTGCTGATCCAACAAAAAAAATGTGTGTGGGACGCTGGGCATAGAGTGCCTTTCAAGTTGTTGCCAGTTTCCCAAGGTGTCTTTTCATTGTTAAAATTTAATGACTCATGGGTAACAATAGTCATACTCATAAATTGTATTCTGTAGAGCATTTGCCAATTTAGCTTTCAGTTGTATTATTTCATTGAGTAGCAAAGGTTGATAGGTTAACTGGCTCAGCTCTGACTATCGTGAGAATAACTATTAGAATAAGAACAGTCATTCAGATATCTGCTCTTGCTGTCGTGTTCCCTCCACTTATGCTACGTGACAATGATGGATATTACAGCTGAAATAATTACAATTAACTCAGGATATTAAAATAAATTAACTTATTGGAAAACATAATGTACAGCAACCCCGTTGTCCCACTTTTACAATGGTTTCTCAGGAGTCATTTCTTATTTTTGAAGGGTACCAGCTACACCATAACTAATTGAGTAATAATGACCTGGAAAAGTGATGAGAATGAGAAACTGGCATCCTCCTGCACAGAGGATACCAGGTGATAAATCAGAAGCCTTGACCATGTTGCTCCAGACTTGCAGGTGAAGCATAAATTAAAATGTTAGCTAGATATACTTGACTTCCCATAACTTCACAAGGACTGTCTTTTGGGATATCTATTTCTATAGAAGCAATAACTTGCATTCCTTTTTATAATATGAGTTCAAAGCACAGGATAATGGAAATAGAAATGCCTTATGCAATGTTAATAATTTTTATACTCAGAGGGTTCAGATGAAGCTAGTAACTACATAAAGATCAGCCTTGCATCAATACTGAGCCTGCCAGGAACTGCCAGGCGTGGGGTGCAGACAGGGACACTTGAGTGACTTCTAACACAGGTTTACTTGTAGGTTAGCCACAATCTTCTTGGGACTTCCTCTTTAAAGCTGCAATAAAAAGATGAATTTCTGCAAGGAAGTACCCACAGAAAGGCACAAGGATGTCTGAGTAGGTAAATAACACAGGTATCTAGAGAACAGAAGCTAGAGAAGGAAAGAAATGAAATCACGCAGTGATTTAAAATATACATTTTAAACTGTAGAGACATTAAGCTTGGCTCATTCTTACACATCAAGGATATCTCTGTCTCTATATCTGTATTTCTCATTGACTCTTTCCCAAGATCTCTCAGGAAGAATAAAAATTGGTTTGGTCCCTTTGAGATGAGTTATGAGGCTCGGCATAGTCAAATGATGTTATCCTGATAACACAGAAAATAACTGTAAGAAGCATTTGCAACCCCTATGACTTCTACACTGATATATCTATATCTATATATCTATATATAGCTCTCTATACATATTGCATTGCATCATCATGGTAGATGATGATTCTGAAATAGCTATAGTAGCTTCAATTCATTGAAGATAACTCACTATGACAGAAATGTACCCTTTGCAAACTTCCACGTACCAATCACAGTGGATTTCAGCCAGTGGTCTAGGTAGCTTTATCTCTTCAACTAGACCGTGTGCCTTGAGGATAAAAACTGAGTCTATCCAATATCCCCAGTGGTTAATGTAGTAACTAACATGTAGTAGATAGTCAATAAACACCTGAAGAATAAATAAGCGAGTGACTGAAAACATGATATAATCTGGAAAAACTGCCTTCAGGAGTTGGTGCTCTGAGACAGAGTGGGATGCATCCAAAAGAATATACAATATTCTATTTATATTACAAAGCATCAATAGTCAAAACAGCTTGGTACTGGCAGAAGAACAGAAATAGAGACCAATGGAATAGAACTGAAAACCCAGAAATAAACCCACAAATACATGGACAAATAATTTTTGATAAAGGAGCAAAAAACATACAATGGGGAAAAGACAGCCTCTTTAGTAGGTGGTGCTGGGAAAACTGGAAAAACACATGCCAAAGAATGAACCTGAGCTATGAACTCTCTCCATATACAAAAATTAACTCAAAATGGATTAAAGACCTTCATATAAGACCTGCAACAATAAACTGTATAGAAGAAGACATAGGTACTAAACTTATAGACCTCGGACTCAAGGAAGACTTCATGAACCTGTCCTCAAAGGCAAGGGAAGTAAAAGCAAAAATAAATGAATGGGATTATATCAAACTAAAAAGCTTCTGCACAGCAAAAGAAACCATCAACAAGGCAAAGAGACAGCCAACTGAATGGGAGAAAATATTTGCAAATAACGCATCAGATAAGGGTCTAATATCTAAAATATATA